>VXAL01012615.1:0-10864 GCA_013399475.1 Chauna torquata
TGGACTGTCACTAGGAAAATGCATCTTTTTTTTTTCTGGCTTTTCATATTTGTTTTTTTAGGAGTAGCTGTATTGGAAGGTCCCATGTATGCTGTAGGAGGACACGATGGCTGGAGCTACCTGAATACAGTAGAAAGATGGGATCCACAGGCTCGTCAATGGAACTTTGTGGCTAGTATGTCAACTCCAAGGAGCACTGTTGGAGTAGCAATATTAAATGGAAAGTACGTGAAGGCAACTTCTAATTTCTATCTCATTATTTTAACGTGATTACAGGACGTCCTAAATGACTGTTATTTCTTTTGATAGATATATGTTGATAGCATTAAGAACCAGTGAGACTCCAGCAATTTCTTCTTACTGTGATAGCTTAAACAATCAAGTTCCAAAATTACTGTAAAATTGGGGAAGAGTACTCATGTTATATTGCATTAACTCAGCAAGATCAGTAAACTCTGACAGAATGAAATCTGATCTGCAGTGGTACCTGAAATTTCTACAGCTGTTTTTCAGTGAAAATCTGCTTAATTCCTTATACAAAGCATACTCAGACAACTAGGTCATTTTATGTTGCCGTCACAGCACGTCGCTGCAAGTGACCTCAGGGAGTTCCCTAATGCTTTCCGCTCCCACAAAGCTGAATTAATTGTATCTAAAACACTCATAGCAAAAGTGATTTTGTTGTTAACCTCCAGTGGGAAAGTTTCCACAACATCCCTAAGCAATCTGCTTAACTATTAATATAGCTATGAAGCTCTCCATGTGTCAAGTCTTAAATACCTTTTGCTGGTTTATATTTTTACAGTTTGTACTATCCAAAGTGACCATGGAAAATGCATCTTTTCCTTCCTATTTGCAACAGCATTTTGTATTTAAAGACACATGTCCCCTCAGGATTCCCTCATCAAGACTGAATAACTCCTGTTCCTTCAGTCCTTATTTGTAGGCCACGTTTCCTAGACTTTCAGTGATTTTCATTGTTTTCCTTTGGACTAAGCTTAACTGTTCTATAGTACCCTTGATAGAGCCCAAAATACAAGTGTTACTTGAACCAAGCTATTATCAAAATAAAGTTGGAATCACAGAACGGTAGATTAATTTGGGTTGGAAGGGACTCTCCCAAGTTATCTTATCCAACACCAACTCAAATCAGGACCAACCTTAAAGTTGTTGGATCTAATTTCAGAGTTAACCGAGGTAGCTCAGGTCATATCTAATTGAATTTTAAATATCTCCTAAGGATGGAGATACCCTCTCTGGGCAACCTGTTCCAGTATCTGACCACTGTTGTACTAAACGTCTTTCTTCTACGATCTAATTGGAACTTCCCATGTTTCAGATTTCCTCTTGTTCTCCTGTCACTGCGTACCTCCAAGAATGATAACTGTTTTCTATATAACCTCCCATTAGGTGGCTGAAGACAGCAGTAAATGCCTCCTTAGCTGTCTCTCTGCACAATTCTCATATGTCATGTGTTTCAGTTCCCTCATCATCTTAGTGACCATCAGCTGGACTTGCTCCAGTATGGCAAGATCTTTCTTGTATTGAGAGCCCGAAGATAGACACAGTATTCAGAAGCAGTCCTATATGTACTGAATAAGGGGGATCAACTGCGGTTACTTCAAGGGCATACTGTTGACTTGAGTTCGATTTGTTGTCTGCAAGGACCTCCAAGTCTATTTTTGCTAAGTTGCTTTCTCTCCAGTCAGCTCCCAGTCTGTACTAGTGCATGGGAATATGCAGCTCCGGGTACAGGATTTTGCATTTGCCTTTGCTGAACTTCATAAGACTGCATGAGCCCACTTTTCAAGCCTGTGTAAGTCTTTCTGAATAATAGCCAGGCCTTCCAGCATATCAGCTACTCCCCTTAATTTGATATTATCAACAAGCTTCCTAAGGCTGATTTCCATTACATCTTTCAGATAATTAATGAGGACATAAAGCAGTATCAAGCCACAATATCAGCCTGGGAGGAACACCACTGGTAACCAGCTGCCAGCTGATTACTTCATGCTGCTGATCACAGCCCTTTGCGCCCCGCAGTCCATCCAGTTTTCCACCAGCCTTGTAGTCAGCCTATCCAAATCACGTATTTGCCAGTGTGGCTACAGAATACCAAGTTAACCTAATTTACTTAATATTATTGTGGTTAGATCAGAATATTTACACTCTCTTGACCAGAAATTTTAACTTCCTGCTTATGTCCTATCTGACATATCTCCCTTGAGCTGTTTGAGTATTGTAAGCTAGCAAAAAGCTTTTCACAATTTCTTCTTTTTTTTTGGAAGGTTAGTCACCTGCTAAATTAGTACAGCTGAAATGCACCTTCAAAGGGTCCTGTGAGATCTGGAACAAGTCCAGGAATGAGTGGAAATGCTCACCTGGGTGCAGGAAGGAGGGAAGAACTTGAACAACCAGCAAGCAGAGTACCTTGGGCTGCCTTGGAACCGCAGTCTCAGATGCCTAAGTTAGGTCTGAAGCTTCCTATGTATTCAGCAGAGAGTCCCAGGTGTGGTAAAAAGCACCAGAATTAGAGCCTCACATTTCTCTATTATTTTAGAACGTAGCCTAGACTCTTAACATAGGCAGCAACACTATATGCCTATAGCTAAAAGGCTTGAAAGCGCATGCAAATATATTGCCTTTGAGCTGAGGGAGCAGTAAGTTCTGCGCGTTCTAGTAATATGTGTCTGTAATTTGATATATTTCAGATGATTTGCTCAAAACCTTCATGAAGAGAAATTAATATATCCTTCTCCATATCCTCAATGTGAAATCACTGCAGAAGTGATCAAAATTCAGTCATGTTTTTGGGGGGAGAGAGAGCAGGGGACTTCATTTAAGTGCTGTGCTGCAGTTCCAAAAAATTTATGACTAAAAATCAATCCTTTATGCAATATGATTTTTTAATATACTTCAGTACATTCCTTACCTTAAACAATTTGTGTTATTAAACATAGGCACTTCCATGGAAATGCATTATTTAAAGGGTATTAAAATTTTTACTGAGAACTGCAAGGTCAGCTGTTTTTACAAGAGGTTTGCATTTAAGCTTGTTGGTCAATATATTTAAAGAAAAAAAAAGAAACAACAGTGTTTCCCAAACTGAGGACATCTTGAATAGTGCTTCATAGTAACTGTCGGGAAGTGTGAACACTACTGCCATATAGAGTAACAATCATTTAGGTTGGAAAAGGCCTTTAAGATCAAGTCCAACCATCACCTAACACTACCAAGTCCACCACTAAACACAGCACTTAATGTTTATATGATTATTGAATGGTACTACTCTGCCTTAGGCCGTGAAAGGATTTCATTGATGATACTTCAGGTGAGCCTTCAAACTGGAATTCACTTCTGATGTGTTGCTTGCTTTTTAGAATGCCTTCTGCATTCTTACAAAATAACATTGCTGGGCATTTCTGATTCTAAGCCTATGTTGCTCATAAACATTGCATAAACTCTTTATCAAGTTTATTTCATTAGTTTTAGGAGCACTGCATCACTGATGAATCTTTAAAACTAATCTTTTCCTTCCATCCTTATTTTCCAAAAAATTTAATTCTTTTGTTTATACCAAATGCTAGAAACCTTTGTGTTAGAACTGAGCAAACTGGGCCACCTAGTGGTTGTGAGAGACTTAACATAACACTGCCATTCATAAACTAAAGTTCAGATCGAGAAAAATACTTGAATGCCTAAGAAGAGGCAGTTCCTACATGCACAGATCCATTACTGAATTTTCCCTATGACCCTGCTAGAAATGCACCTTTGTCAAGTCACACATTTTGAAAATCTTAGCTGTGGGCACAGCTCGGAAAATAAATGCTGTGCTATAGATATAATCCATTTTTTGTAAATTATCATTATTGTGTATTAATCATCACACTATGAAAAGATTGGAGCAAAATCCTATCATCTGAGTTTTAGAAACAGAATGTTCTATTGAAAGTCAAAAGTTTCCTTCTAAACATACCTTTTTAACAAATTTGGAAGTCCTTCATACATCACTGGAAACATATGTAACTTATGCCGTGTTCAGACAATATTTTTTAATACCTTTTTTTCTTTTTACTTTATAGGCTTTATGCAGTTGGTGGTCGAGATGGAAGTTCTTGTCTTAAGTCAGTAGAATGTTTTGATCCTCATACAAACAAATGGACTCTCTGTGCTCAAATGTCAAAAAGAAGAGGTGGTGTAGGTGTAACCACTTGGAATGGGTTCTTGTATGCAATAGGTGGTCACGATGCCCCAGCATCAAACTTAACATCCAGGCTGTCAGACTGCGTAGAAAGGTAATATCCAGATGAAGGTATATCCTTCTAGTAGTCCTAAAAATACCAGTCTATAGAGTAATTTATAGAAAGAGTTTTAAGTAGAAACCTAATAAAATAGCCATATTATTTTTAATGTGAGCAGAGGAAACCTGTATGTAAAAACATACTGTGTAGTCATGATATAATTCAAAATGTTGCCAAGGCAGATTATTTAAAGTAAATTTTTCCTAATGCACTTTATCTAGAAAAAACATTTTCTTTTCTAACAAGCTCATGGAATGGATGATGATTGATTATTGAGAACAGCTTGGAATTGAAGACGTTTAAAAATTGAGCAGTTGTTCTTTCACAAAAGAAACCTGTATCAGGTCATATTATAACTTTAAAATGAGTAGTTAATCAAAGTTTGTGGATTCTTAAATATATTCTTTCCTGGATCCCTTGGTGACACTGGGAAGCTTATAATTCAGTCATTCCAAAGTTGGTACGTCTTTATGTAAAGTTATTGTGGAATTACAGTATTACAAATGGCAGAATCAGGTGTGATCCATTAAAAAAAAAAAAAAGGTAAAAATGACAGTAAATACTTCATAATGCACTGCACTGTCTTTGCTGTCATTTCAAGTATTTCTGAAATCTGCTTTGATTCTCCGTTTTTCCTCAAATTTTATTTCTCTTCTTTCCTGTTATCTCCCAGTACTTACAGTGATTCTTTGTTACTCTTTGTATCTCCTTTTATGAGATTTCCTTACACTGATCTGATTTGCCCCTTTGGAGAAAAAACAAACAAACAAAAAACCAGTAGTTTTCAAACTTTGTGTCCTAATAGACCCCAAAATACATAGTCTGGCCCATAACACTTAAAGCGTGGAAGTTGTAGTAAAAAGACCCCAGAAAGTTTTGCAGATTGGAAGCTACCTCTTAGCTAGTACCAAATTTTTAGAGGTGCGTAGATAATTAATAGCCCAAGAGAAAGCAATAGGTTTGTGTATTCTTCTGCATCAGTATTCTCTGAAACAGTTACATAACACATGACTTTATTAAATAGGAATAATCTTGTAATGCGTTTTGTCCTTGTTGTTTAACAGTGGGATGAAGATGGAGGACAATCAACTTCATGGAAATAGCTCCTCTTAAAAATTGTTTCAAAAAAAAAAAACCACATTAAGCTTCTGAATAGTTGTTTACCGCTACATTCTGCAATAAATGTCACTTTTCCCAGAGAAATAAATTGGTTTACAAATGAATTATAAAGTAAATTAAATTGAAAAATAATTTCTCTATGTAGCTCATGAATCATCCTCTTTCACTACATTGTACTTCTGTTTGCAGCATGTGCTTTGGGTGGTATTTTCATGTTATGATTATGCTCGCATAAAACGTACATTTCTGTAATACTTTGAATAGAGAACAAAAGATGAAATTGTTAGAGCTCATTTCATCCATGTTCTTCATGCAAACAAATTAAGACCACTTGCTTCTAATAAGTATGGTCTTAGGATGGTCTCCTGGCCAAACAAATATTTTCTTTCTCTAGTTCCTTAGAGCTCTTCAGAGCCCTGTGATTCCATCAGTTCTGCTGTAAGCATCTGTAATCTTACTATTGTCTCTTTCAGTCAGCTTAAAATAAGTTTTTTAAGAATAGCATGGGCCCTCCTATCTTGACTTGTAAAAAATGCTGGTATTATTCTAGAATGACATTTAATTTTTTTCATTAAACTGTCTTTGCTGATGATTCTGATGATACATAGTTATGATTCAAGGAGTGCTGTAAATTATCTTAAGAGTTTTGCATTTCCCCTAGAATTTTCTCCAACTTTGTTCTTTGGAAAATGGTAATCTTCCTTGACAAGAAACTCTCTTTAGAACCACATTCAACTTGAACAGCCTGTGCTTTGACATTTAGTAGTTATCACTTAAAGCAAGCACTTGCTCTGCTACAGTGGAGCAGCAGAACTGTTTCCAGAGTGGTATGTTTATCAGTGGAATAAGAAATATAGTAAGAGCATCTGTATGTGTATGTATATATTACTGTATGAAAAGCAGCACTAAGTAGATACATAACTAGTACTGACTGTGTTACCAGATGACTAAAGAAACATTTTAAGAGAGTATCTGGGAGAAAAGTCCTTTGAAATATCAACACCCAAGTCTGTGATCTCCTAATAATACCTGCTCTCTACTGTGTTCAGAGTGTCAGTTCCAGTACTTTTTTTCATTAGGTTTTGGCAACAGTTTTAAAGCATAACACAAATTATCTTTTAGGTATGATCCAAAAACAGATATGTGGACTGCTGTGGCCTCTATGAGCATTAGCAGAGATGCAGTGGGAGTATGTCTTCTTGGTGACAAGCTGTATGCTGTTGGAGGATATGACGGTCAAACGTACCTTAATACAGTGGAGTCTTACGATCCCCAGACAAATGAATGGACACAGGTATAGTTTCTCATCAGACCACATGCTACTGTTTGTTTTGTTGTTATTTCAAGTGTGCTTCTTTTTGCAAGGAGAAAATAAATACTCCTTTTCTAAGAAGAACTTTCTTGTTAGTCTGTTGTAAGTCAGTCAGTCTCTCGCTCTCTCTCATCTACCATTTCAAGGTGATTTACCTTGAACAGACAGTTGTTAAAGTCTAATAAACTGCCCTTGTTTCTTTGGCAATAATATATCTATTTTCTTTGACAATTTCAACTACTGTAACAATATGTATTGACATGCTCCCCAAACTGTCATAAAGGCTTCTGTTTATTCTGAAGATAAATGATAAATGTAGATTAGTTTTAGCTCTAACATCTTTAAGCAAGCTTAGCAATTTCTTCAAGGTTTTGGTCATCTTTTCAAAAATAATCCCTTTCTGATATGAATGATATGTACACTGTATGCAACTTTCAGAAAGCCTTTTCCCATATCTTTTCACCCATCTCAAAAATATAATTTTCAATTCATGATCAGAAACTACTACTGTCAATTCAAAGCTTGGTTACTTTCACTTTTTTATAGCTCCGGGAATGTGCCTTTCTGAGGGAGGTGCACACATAAAAACATCCTAGGCAGGCTGTCCTTAGGTATCTTCTGGCATTTAAGATACCTGAAGTATCTGAGACATCCACAGAAGGCTGGAAGATACAGCATAGAATCTGTGGGAGACACAGGCCCTTCTGGAGTCCAGTTGCAGGCCAGGATGAATGTCCTAGGTCATATAGAACAGCATTAGACACCAGTGTTTAGGCAGCTGAATTCTAACCTCTTGAACGTGCTATTCCAATAGGAGCCCCAAATTGCCAATTCAAAAAGAGAATAAGGAGTTTATTTTTTCCTGAACTGCTTTCTATCAAAATCTTTGTGATGCAAAAAACTGAGCTCTCCCTGTCTCCCCCCACTTCATACTGGTGCTACAAGATTTTAAAACATGGTAGGTCATCAGAGCTGGGGGCCTCCAGTGGCAGCACTGATAGTGGTAACCCATGACATCACTCATCATGCTAAAGTAAAAGCAAAAATGCATACCAGAGAGGAGCAGTGCTTCACGCCGTTGCTTCTAAATGAACCTTGTGTGATGGCTAGGTGGTGACCATCTCTACCTTTGTATCCTTAACCCTGACCCCATGCATCTCACTGAATCCCCTGATCCCAGTTTTGAACCCTTATTAGAGGGATTTGGAAGCATCTCTGTACTTTCCTTTTCTCGCTGTCTCAGCAGTCTGCCACCACTTCATCCACACACAGCTCAAGAGTGAGTAATGCAGTTTTCTCAACTCAAATTTGTTAGAGCCGCAGACAGCTCAGGGGTAAGTCTGTTGTTCCTGGAAAAAAAGATACAGGAGAGTTGGCATAAACACCAAAAACCCTTTTTGTCTTCTGGATAGTCTCTGTAGCACTTAGTATTGGAGCGTACGAATAGCACATTGTGAAGCTTAAAAGGGGAAACTAACGTCTGTGCTAGAAAACTACCTTCATCTTTGCAAGTCCAACAGAATCTCAGCAGAAAACTGTCTTGCCAGAAGTAATTTCTGGTTACAAAAAAAAAAAAAGAATGAAAAAGAAAGAAAGACTGGAAACTAGGAAGTGATTCTGATTTGAAAAACTCGTAACAGGATTCTATCAAATATTCAAGTAAAAAAGACAGGTTGCCCCTGTCATTTGGCATTCTCTGGCTGAGAGAATAATCTATAGTTTTGCCAACAATTATTCAGTTGTCAGACTTTCTAGCTCAGGTATCCAGTTTGTGCCATAAGAAACTATTCTTTTTCCTCTAGTACCAAGTAATTGAAATTAAGAATTGTTTCATATTCTTGGCTTTTGCTATTGCTTTCAAAGTGTCTCACCCTATCATATATAATACCTTGTTTTTTTTGCAAGTTTTTATCCGCGTTTGGGGCCAATTTGTTATTTTTTAAGTCAAGGTAACAGTGTGTGGATGATTCTGCCTGTACTGCAGCTGTACAGCCATTATTAAAAGTATTAAACACTGTCAGTTTTAGAAAAAAATACTTAAACCTGACTACATTTCTCTCATGGATGTATTTTTTTGCTTACAGGTTGCACCGTTGTGCTTAGGAAGAGCTGGAGCATGTGTTGTGACTGTAAAGCTATAAATTATTCTCTCTGTGAAGGTTACATTCTGCTCTGTAGCCTCAGCCAGTTTCTTTTTTCCTCAAGCCAACTAACAGTGCACCAGTAAACATGAGGTGCAGGATATCTACAGCAGCAAAGTGTTTGGTCTCCAGCTAACATCCACCTGTTGTTCTTATGGACCAATATTAAGCACTTTTTAAAGAATCATCTTTGTTACCTGTACATTAGAAGAATTACAAGGAAATTAGCTGCAACCAAGATGTTGCCAGCAGAGGACTTCCACTGAGGAACTACTGAGAAATGAGCAAACTCATTGTGAACTCACTGGGATAATCAAATGTTACAAATTGAGGGCCTTGATCCCTCAAACATGCAGGGGAATGATGCTATTAATGCATATAGTTCCACTGATAGATATCTGAGTCTCTCTCTGAGTGAAGCAAGTTACAGGATTGGACCCCGTGTATTTAATTTGCCTATAATAAACATGTTTTGCTATAGGTATCTGAGCTATTACAATGCAGGCTGACAAACCAATGCAATCCATTGTAAATGGCAGGTGTAATGCTTGCCTTAAAAATGAAGTTGTGTATGTGGTGAATCTTTTGCACTTTTATCATCATTCCTAGTTTAGAAAACTTTTTATTTAACCAAAGCCTTATTTTAAATATTGTCTTATTATGCTAACAGAAATCTGCTATTTAATAATATCTGCAGGAGATTTTTGACATCCAGTGTACTTTTGTTTTTTTTAAAGATTTTCTGTTAGATGGAGAACATCATACCTTTTTTTGTACTTTGGTTCTTATATTTACATTGTTATTTTTATGGAAAAATCTACAAGCATGAGTTATTAGTTGAAAGAATTCTAAAGCGTGATTAAAAGTTAAGCAGTTTAATAAGAGCACTTTGGAATTTTCTAAGCATTCCATTGCATCTAGACTAAGAGTCTTTGATTCTCTTTAATTATATTTTACATGAGGCTTTGCACTAACTTGAAAAGTATAATTTTATAAGCTGAAATGAAACAGTTGTCTGTCTTTTCTTCCCAATAAAGTTACTTCAAAATGTAAAGAGCCCAACCCTACAAGATGCTCAACTACCACCATTTAAGCATGGTCAGCATCTTGTAGGAGAGTTGTGTGTGCCTCACAGGATTATATCAAATCAGTTACTTTATTTAACAGTTAGGTTTTTTCAGGTGCTTTACAATTTGCCTTTTTTTGACTCCTATGCTATGTTACGCAATTGCTTTCAACGGTCTGAATGTTCCATGAAGGTCTCTTGTATTTGCTTTTCTGTGCCTTGTTCCCTGTGTTTTCAGAACAGTAGGCGACGGCGCGCCCGTTGGGAACAGGAGGCTTGCGGATGTGAGCCCATTGACTGGTTTTCGAAAAGTTTGAAGTGTCTGATGCCCAAAGTCTTTGTACGTTTGTAATTTTAAATTTAAATGTGTTAATGCTCTCAACGAACTATTTATTGGTTTAAAGGAACTTATTAAGCAGTGAAACTGTGTGACGAAACCTGCACTGTTTGCAACTGAATACAGCTGAACTTAATGCAGCTTTGATGGGTTAGTGCCTTTTTTTCTGCAGCTTAAAAAGATTCACTTTGTGTACTTGCATCAGCGCGTTTAATTAAGAAATGCTATTTTCGAGCTCGTCTTGTTGGACTGCTGTTTTCACAGAACACCTTTCTTTCAGCACGCACCTAGCTCTGCGTTTCCCCCGTAACGCGCGGCGCTACGGGAGCCGCCGCCGCTGCAGGCCTCTCATGCGCCCTGAGGGAGCCTCGGCCTCGCTTTCCCATTGGATCCGGGGCGGAGCGCGGCCCCGCCCTCCGCCCTTGATTGGCTCCGGCTTTCCCCCGTCTCCGCGGTGACACGGACGCCGTGGGCGGGCGCGGTCCGGCTCCCTGCTCGGTGCGGGTGGGGGGGGTCGGCGCATGCGCCCGGGGGCGCTGCGCGGCGAGCGGTGGGCGCGATGAAGGTGAGTCCGCCCGGCCGCCGTAC
>VXAL01012617.1:2973-68852 GCA_013399475.1 Chauna torquata
CCGGGCGGGAGGGGGCTGGGAGGGGGTCCCGCTGCCCCGCGGCATCACCACCGGCGCCTGCCCTCCCCGTCCTCGCCCTCCGCAGCACAGCCAGCGTGTGAAGCGCCAGCTGTCCTCGTAGCCCCAGCGCTCAAGGACTTGGTGTCACCCCATTTTTGAGAAGTCGCTCACGATAATAAAGTCCCCATCTTCGTGTGAAACTCATCCCGCTGCTACCTCCCTCTGTGAGAGAGCTTTTTCTCAGCACGTCCTCACAACGTTCGGTGCTGCCCGGCAAAATTTGCTGTTTTCCTCAGGGAAAAAAAAAAAAAAAACATGGCACTTTTCCTCCCATGGAAAACGTTTGGCATTAACTATAAACATAATTACATCTTGGGCATACCTGGTGTTTTTCTCCCTTGTGAAGCACTGCCAAAAATAGTTATTAATAGTATTAATAAAATAATCTGAACTCATGGATTTCCCTGCCCTAGCCCATGAAGCCCTCCTTCCCAGGAGCTCCACGAAGCAGAAAATTTGTGGAGAGTCGAGCGCTGATTTTATTCTTGTTGTCCAGACTGAAGATAGCTTCAAAGATATTGTGAAATACAAATTTATTTTTTTAATATCTTTCATGCAGATTTCGTTCTGAAATGCTGTACAATCAGATAATGTAATTACAGAGCTAAATAAAAACAAAGGGGCAGGGGAATTGGTGGAAAAGTTGGGCAAGGGAAGATGTTTTTCCAATGAGCTTAGAAGGAATGTGGGAAGTCAGGAGGCAAAGTGCACTTGTGAGGCTCTGTCACCCCCAGTACAGTGTGAAGAGATGCAGGGAGACCTCCATGGACAAGCATGAAGCCAAATAGGGTGTTTAACACGTGTAATAATATATTTTGAGGAAGATTTGTGGAAAAAAAAGCAGAGCCATGTTTAGGATGCTGGTTTGCCCAAGGGCAGTTCCTCATCCTTTGAGACTTTCTGCTCTCGGGAGCAAAACATAGGTTTTTTTGTAGAATACCCACAAAGAAGTAAGGACGCAGGATTCAGCTCAGCCCCAAGAACATGTCTTTCTCTGCAGTCTGCTTCAAAGCCTGGTCCCAGCCAGCGCTGATGCATCCTCTGGAGCAGAGGACATCATTCCTCAGTGGCTCCACACTGAGATGCTCTCAAGAGCCTTTAGGAAACCTGCTCAAGGATGGTGTAGAGAAAAGATCTCCACACTTCTGCATAACGTGATGTCTAATGGCCCATTTACAGCAATCAGTGTGTGCTTTCACATGGGTCTGAGCCTTTTCGCCACCTGCTTGACAAAGCAACCCACCCCAGCTGTGTCCGTCACCACCGATGTGCCTACAGAGCCTTGGTGGCACCTTCAGATAGCAGGGGAGAAGCATGAGGCTCCTTGATGCATGTAACAGATCCATGGTACAGCCCACGCTCGCAAAATGAAAAGCCAGTGGCTGGGCTCCTGCGCCACAGCCCCTGGATGAGGGACGTGGTCTGTCTTGAGTATGGTGGTGTGAAACACTCTATCACCCCTCAGTTTTGTACTAAGGCTGCTCCTATGCCACTTTTAAACTGCGTCCTTGAATGGCCAGTGCTGATTTAAACATCTTCAGCTATGGAAAATCCATCACAACTGGTGGTGACAGGGCCAACCATTCATCACCTCCACTGCTAAAGACAAAACCATGACTCACTTCAAGCCCAACCTGGCTTTGCTCCCATTTGGTACATTTGTAAGGTGGAGGAACCTACTACCATCCCGCTTGCATGAGCCATGTAGGTAAATCCTCCCTTTGCCTTCTTTTGGGGTCTCTCTTCCCTCTGGAAAGGCAGTGTTAGAGCTTCCTCAGTCCACCTCCCCAAACCTTCTCCCATTTATTCTGATTGTGGATGCAGAACGAATGCAGAAGTCTAGCAGCAACTGGGAAACTGCCAACCAGGTCTCCTTTTTAATGTTTTTTT
The DNA here is from genome assembly GCA_013399475.1 of Chauna torquata. Classification (NCBI taxonomy): domain Eukaryota; kingdom Metazoa; phylum Chordata; class Aves; order Anseriformes; family Anhimidae; genus Chauna; species Chauna torquata. Next base: position 4,924 of record VXAL01012617.1, read on the forward strand.
TTCAGTGCCCTTGAAGTCTGCTTTGGCTGTCCAACTAATGTGGCCATCACACTGGACGATGGGGCTGGGGCCCACAGGAGAGAGTTGCCAGTTCTTGGTCAGATGCCTGTGCCTTGAGGTCCTCCTCCTGGGTAATTTGACTGCTGCTTGGTTTTGGCTGTGCGAAACTGGTCCTCCAAAATCAGCACGTGTTTCTACTGCTGAGCTTGGCTTTCATTCTGTTTGTGCATAGTGAATATAACCAAATTGTGATCACTTCCACCTGAAGAGTGGCCCATTCTCATCTGTCAAGGTGAGGTCTAATACAGAGTTTCTACAGTTTTGAGTTAGGAAATTTCTATTGATTAAGTCTAAGGATGTTCCAAAGATGTTTTAATTCTGGTAGCATGAGATATCCATTGTGTCGCTCAGGCTGATGTCCCTGTGATAAGGTGGCCTTTTCTCCTGCGTGTTAGGACACGCCACTAGACATTTTGGCCATGCCTGCCTGCTGCTCTGGTAGCATTTGGTGGGCTCTTCTATCTTGCCTGGTGCCAGCTTTCTGCTTTTTCTCTCAAAACCTCCCCAAGGCTGGTGACCAGAACCTGAAAACCCACATTGACACTTTTTAAGTGTCCTCTGAGCTGCATTGGGTGACAACTACTGAATGGCCCACTCAAAAATTACTTTCTGTTAAAGGTCAATGTCTTCTCTCCCATTATTCCAGTTCCAGGTAGCCACAGGCAGAGGGCACAGCTGGTGCTCACACCAGCCCGGTGTTCCCAGCCTGGAAGCCTTGAATTTCTCTGCTTTCCTATCTGTGAAATGGGGCAGCAGCAAGACTCCCCCCATTCTCGAGGAAGCTCCGTAGCCATTCCAGTCTGGGAACGCCATCCTGGTTCCTCCCATGTGCTGGAGGAGGTTGGGTCCCAGCTGCAGTAAACTGATGTGCTAATACAATTAAAGATTGTCGCAACACACGTATGTAAGATGACTGGCTCTGCAAGCTTGATGATCTGTTGCGGTACTGTATTTGCATGTATCACCCCAGCGTGTTTTTAAGGCAGGCAGCACAGTGTCTATTCTGTAAGAGCATCACTGTCCTCGCAGCATCTGTCACGAGATGATGGAGCGCCCTGGGAGTTTGCGTACTGCAGCACAGAATTCTACTTGAGCATTTGTATTAACATGTTGATAACTGCAGAAGGCTGTTGACTGACTGAGGTGGGGGGAAATGACACTTAGCCCCTGGGAGCCGTGTTACAGTGCACAGCTTACTCCAGTTTGCAAAAGTGGAGCCAAGGATAAAGCTATGACCTCCTGGAGGCGAAGCCCAGCCAGGTGATAGGAATTCTGCTTCAGGCACTGGTGCTCTATGTCCAGCAAGGAGCCTCTTCCCAGGGCATGTCTTTGATAGTCTGGAAGAGTAAATTATCAATAGCAGTGTGCTCAAGAAGTAAATCCAGAACTCATGATGCCCTTAATCCCACCACAGCACTCACTCATCTGCACTAAAGATTATCCTGGTGAATAGCAGGGGATCCATTTGTTTTGGTGCCTGCTCCGAAGTTTGAACTCTGCGTCTGAAGTGCTGCAGTTGAGCCCTGTGCCGGGGCATGCGCCGAAGCAAAATGCTGAGCACTTCTTTTGCGCTGCCATAAATAAGGCAGAGTCGGCAAACCACAGTCAGGAAATGGCAAAATGACTATTTATAAATTACCCCTATCTGCAAAGATATTTGTGAGACCAGCAAAAAAGTCCCCACTTCACTCCTTCTGACCGCAGCGCCCTCTATTTGCTTCACTCTGAGGCATTTAAACTCATCAGAAGTGTTTGCCAATGGTCCTATAGAAGGAAGAGTTGGATTGTACTTGTCCTTGGCAGCACTGAGCTGCTCCTGGTCCTTCTTTTTCTGGTTGCAATACTCTCTATACTCTCCTTTCTGGGGATCCTCTGTGCTGTGAGCACTCACTGTCAGTGCTTAAACCCCTCTAAGGGGCCTGCAGTGATCTTGGTTTTGCCCTCGTGTCGAAGAGGCAGGTGCTCTCTGCAATGGCTTGATACCAATAATGCACTAAATAACCGACTGTGTAGAGCAGGATTTTGAGGTTCAATGTTTTTCTCTACAGGATGATGAATGAATTCTTCATTTGCATCAAAGTCCTTTTCAGAAATTGCAGCGGCTGACTCATTAGGATCGGCTCTGTTTGGATGATGACGATGAAGCCTTGTCCGTGGGAAATCCCAGTGAAAGCAACAGCCTTCTGAGTGCTGAACCCATGTGTGGTTTTGGATGCACACGGTGCTTTGCTCCCCCTGTTCTGAATGATTCTGCGACGGGGCCAGAGCCATGCATGTCTCAGAACGTGGCTAAGTTTCACAAGGAAGTGCAGGGGTGTGGGAGCCTTTGTAAGCATGTGAGAGTGTATGTTATCCATGTGAAACAAGAAACCTTTGGTTTTAAAAGCATTAAGATTTTATAAACACAACACTGTCCAGAGCAAATTGCAAAGCAATACAGTCCCAAGCCATGGGGCACCTCTTAACCACTCTTTAACGACCATGCAACACATTTCTGCTGATGGTGAGAGGTTTACTGCTACAACACAGTTTCCTTCTGCCTCCAAGACATGCAACGGCCACCTCCCAGCGTGGGAATCTGCCCTGCCTTAACCTGTAGGTGCGATGGCAGCAGATCCTCAGTTGTTGGCCCGCCAGATGGGGTGGACCTTTATGGGAGGAGGATGCTTGGAGTCCACCTGCCCTCCTGAGGGGCAACACAGGAGGCAACGTTTGGGCACTCGGTCAGCGAACAGAGCTGGAGCAATGCTGCCTTGTCTGGAGCCTACGTGCTGGACTGATGGAGAACATCCCATTGTGCGGATGAAGCCCCCAGGTGCCATCAACCTGGTTGGTAACCCCAGGAGATGTTCCAGGCTGGCACTTGCCTGCCGGCTGCACAGGAGTGCTTGGGGTATTTTTCTCAAGAAGTGCATTATGATTGTATTTGGCAGGAAAAAGGTGTCCAAGAAAATTCAGACACTGAAGCAAAGAACCTTAATAAATGGGATTTAAATAATAGATTTAGCTGAAAATCCCCAGAAGACGGATTTTTTATCCACACATCAGGTGCTGTAAGCTTAGAAAAAGATAACAAAACGTTCTTCAGACAGAAAAGGTTGAGTTTCTGCTTTAATTGAAAATTCGTATGCGGTATTGGTATTCCTAGAGAGATGTTATGTTAAGAAGGAGTTTATACTGAGAGATGTATCATCACTATTTTGGGGTAAATTAGATTAAAGTGATTTGCAGTTATCCCCATGCTAAGTAGTATAAACGGAAGAAATTGAAAGTTAAAGTTGTACTTAAAAGAAGTGCATGCAGTTCACTCAGGAAATCCTAGCTCCGCTCTACCGTAACACGCAGCCATCATCTGAGCATTACAGAGGAATCATAGCTTTCTGGGCCCATAATCAGATTCATCTGTCTCTTCTCTACAGTGTCATCGCAGAGCAGAATTAAGAATATTTGCATGCCTTAAGTTGAGTTTTTCTGTTTTAATTGTGTAATTATGGAAATCACTATTTAGGGATCCGTAGTTATGGCGATGTTGAATTTTGCACTTCAGGCAGGCATACAATATCTTTGTTAAAGAGTATTCTCTGCAAAATCCCAGCATCTACTTTTTGAATATTGAATGCATGTCCTGGATATGTATTTGCAAATTCATTAGTTAATTTATCAGCTAAAACTAATTAAACATTGGCCCTATAATAAATCTAATGCATTGTATCAGAACTGTCTTTTTTTTTTCCTGAAGATCCTGTTAACAGAATAATGCAGACCCCACAACCTTCCTGCGTAATTAATACTCTCTGAAATCTTATATATAAATTTCACTTGGAAAATTTATTTTACAGTGAATGGCCTCAAGAAATTCTGCTTCATAGCTGGAAGTTTATCCAGTGACACCGATTTGCAGGGTTTTCCCTCATAAAGTTTCCCATACAGAATTGCACCGGGCGTGCATCCAGCTCCCGTGATGCCCAACAGCAGAGACGCCAGTGCAAGCCCGGACTGTGCTTGCTGGGGTGCTCATGCGGCTCTGCGGGGTGAAGCTTCACGGAGCAGCAAGCTCCAGAGGTCTGCGGCTGCTCTGGAGCACCAGAAGCAGTCAGACACATGGGAGAGTCAGGCCGTAAGCGTTAGTCTGAATAATGAACGTAAGTTGTCTTTTGAAGGCGTTTAGTACATTGCATGTGGGCCGTGGCATGGGAGGTTAGAGAACTGAAAGATTTCCTAAATATTTTTACCATCACAAATAGAATATGTTGAGTGCAAGACTGAGCTGGCATAATTAATTTTATTAACACTCATTTGGGGTGCTCATGGCATCTGCTCAAGGCTTCACCGTGTGTGAGTAACACGTCCATCCCAGATGCACGCCAGTAAAACCCTTTGTGCCGCACTGCCGCAGGCAGCATTGCCTCCAAAAACCGCCCGTGAACTTCTGCGGGGCTGTTCAAGACCAAGAGCCCAACCCAGACGTGGCATGTCATCATTTGTGGTCCTGCCACAGCTGCTGGCCCACCCGGGGTAGGGCTGGGCTGGTGCGGCCCAGGGGTGAAACTGGCAGAAAATCCCCCGTCCTCACCAAATGGCACTCAGTAAAACTTAGCATTTCTTTAATGATAATAATCGCTAACATTACTCAGCTCTCACTGAAGTTTGCTACCCCGCAGAGATGAACTGAGAAAAAAGAAAAGGCAAAATCGAGGAAGTCAGAAAAGGGCACATTTAAAAAGTCATTTTAAAAATGAAGCGGTGGCATGTGGCTCTACTCCTTGACCAAACTGTGCTGGTTCCCTGACAAAATCAGCTTCAACAAAGAGTCCCACTCCTCCCCTGAGCACCTTCGTGCTCACGATACAGAGCAATTAGGGCTTTTCGCCCCTCCCTGCAAAGCAGGGCTGAGAGCCCCATCGCTCAGCAGGCAGCAGCAGCCCTGGGCCATGAGGGACCCAGCCCCACCGCCAGCCATCGGCGCTCTTCCTCACCACGCCTCTGAGCCTGCTCGTAAATTAACAAATTGCGAACACAACATTAAATAATGGCAAATGCATGCTAACAAACAAACAAATAAATATTTCCAGTGCTTTATTAATAGAATTTTGACAGCTTCATTAGGTTGGTGAAATTTCAAGATACTTAATGAAATAATGCTTCATCCCTTGGCTTGTGATATAAATTCTAATGAAATGCGCAATTCCAATTCATCACCAACAAACTGTGATGCTCTGTTTAGAAGGCACTATCATACTGCCAAGGTTTTTATTTTCCTGACATTATGATCCCAACAATTTCATTTTAACAGTTAGAATGGTAATGCCTAATAAGTTAAACAGCAGAATAAAAGATTCCTCTAGAAGGAAAAAAGTATATGTTTAGGTGGAAGAGACTTCAGAATAGATTATGGGGTGTTTTATATTCTAAATATGACACATTAATATCTACTTATTTAATGCTATAATTTTTTTAAAGTTCCTTTCACTAAAAGATGATCTTTATTTCTCTGAAAATTACTTAGTGGAATCCCCACTTGTGCAAATGATAAGTGACTGCTGCACACCAAGAGCTAAATGCTCCGCAGCTCAATGGAGCTGCCCTCAAATGAACAAAGTAAATGGAAAAAAATTAAGTAGAATTAATATTATTAAAGATAATAATATAAATTATTAGTAGTATTCTATTAAGGTCAGATTAATCTCACTACAATTCCATTGGAATAATACATGCAATTTATGCAATCACAAATGTTTTACCATTTAAATTACCTTTTTGGCATTCTGGAAACCTGCATTTTATGTTCCACAGCAAATCAAACACTGTGCTGTGCCAAGAGCAGAGACCTGACTGCATCCCGCACTCCTCCGGAGGCTGCTCCGCAGCCCGGCCGGGAAGGGAAGCGGGTGTCAGAGGCACGGAGCGGCTCTGCCCCCTCCAGGGACTACGTTCCAAATCAAGGTCGGGAATTCAGCTGCAGCCTCCCAAGGAACAAAGCTGGTCCTTGGCTTCGGATGCTGGGATTTGCACCCCTTGGATCCAGCTCTGGGGTGCCCAAGAGACGTCGGTCCTCCTGCCTCTGAAGCACTACCTCGCCTCCTGAACGATTAGCTCAAGAGTCAGAAAGAGCATTTATAAACCTGTATGCATGGCTTAGACAACAGAGGGTGACAGGCAAACACAGCGTGTTCACAGGGATCTCCCTGTCCCGTGGCTGGGAAGCTTCAGCTGCAGCATCTCTGCCCCTTTTGTTCTAGTGAGGACCTCCGCCCTGCTTGTACCTTGGGCCTCGTGGCCAAAAAGCACGGCTCCAGAACACCAGCATTAGATCGGTTTGCTCAAGTGGGGATCAGCTCATCTCGGTGTTTCCTAGAAAGTCAGGCCTCTAGCTTGGGGACGCACCGAAAGCTCAAGGCCCGCAGAGCTGCTGGTTTGAAACCTCTCTCCAAGCAGGAAGGTCTACCAGGAGCAGGAGAGCTGTCCCCCAGCTCCAAGGAGTGCAGCGGCGCCACTAGCTCCACCAACCGCGGGCAGGACTGAAACCTACTCTGAAACACTTTGCACTGGCTAGGATTTTCCAGAGAACTGAGCAGCTTGGCAAAAATCAGCAACTTTAAGCTTTACTAAATACAGTCCGTTTCTGAAGCAGTTGTCTTTCCTCCAGTTCCATTTGCTATTGCTTTAAGACTGGAGGCTTTTTGTGACAGGTGGTATCTTACTTGATGTTTGTCCAAAGGCTGGCGAGGAAGCCCCATTCCCAAAGAGGATCTCCTGGTACTGTAGAAATGCAAACAGTAAATAAGCCAGCAGTAACATTTTAAATCAAAAGGAGTTTTGCAGCTGTCTGCAGGAGCAGGATCCACCCTCATTTTGCAGGCTGTACAATCACCGTAGCAGGATGGTCACGCAGCTGTGGGCTTGCAGATTGAATCCAGTTCCTAACCATTCTGCAAGCTCCTTGCGTACCTACGTGTGTTGTAGGAACACTTAAAATCAGTTGTAAGAGCCCTGTACCCCATCACCTACCTACCTCCTTCCCATAGAGCTGTACTGGGACAAGGGAGCTGCTGCAGCTCAGGGACTGGGCACCTTCACCCGTGTGGTGCAGAGCAGCAGCAGGGTCAGGGTCTTCTCAAGGGGTGCTGAGGAACAGGTAGGAAGTACAGGGACAGCTTCTTGGTGTTTAAGCCTGGCCTTGCTCCGACAGCATGACTTGATCCGCAGGCATAAAGTAGCTGAAGGACTCCCAGGCTTCCTTCCCTCTGTGTCCCACCCCACTAGCCACCTGGCACCACTGCCCGGCTGACCTCAGTCCCCAGCTCTCCAGCAGGACACGGGCCTCCCTTGGCCTCTCTGGTGCAGCCCTTCTGCAAGGTGGGATGTCAGCCCCACACCTCAGGCTGCGACCTGGCCCGCCTGCAGCCCCACTTCTCCCAAAACCCTCACCCTGCTCCAGCCTGCACTGGGGATTTTACCTTCCCAACACCCCAGGCACAAAGATGTCAGCGCAAAATGGGGCATGAAAACGGCTCACTAGGGCTGGCCCACGCTGGTGCAGAGGTGCTGCGGCAGACCAGGTGAAGGGGACCTTGCTGGCTGCCAGGGAACCGCGGCAGACAGGAGGTGGCTGGTTGACCTGGCGAGCTGCGAGTGCCTCAGCTTTGATGAGCTGCCTTTGGGCAGGGTGCTCCTTGGCCTGGGCTCGTCCCCTTCTACCACATCAGCTCTCCTAGCTCTTTTGGTGGTAACCTCTTCCTGACTCATCTTTAGCAAGGTGCTGAACTTCTGAGCAGTGGTGGGAAACAAACCACGTCGCCATTATCCATGGCTGTAGCGGCATGGAGATCAGTCCAGGATGGAAAACCTGCTTACAAGCTCAGGTAGGCACCTGAACACGGACACAGTGCTGGCGTGGCACTGCTGTGGCTTCACTGAGAGTGGGACCCAGCCTGCTGCTCACGGAGTCGCTCTGTGTTTCGTCTCTGTGAGCTGCACTGGAGACCTACGCTAATCCTATTCTCTACTTCATTGCTTCTTGCAAGAATAAATATAGCGGAGACTGCAAGGGGCTCAGCTATTTTAATAATGGGGCTTATACAAATAATCTAGACTCTAGATTAAAAATAATCATAATTTTGTCTGCTTTTTAAAAATGTTCTGCAACAGCAGGCTATAAGCCAGCAGCTGTCCCCAGATAAAATCTATACAAAGTAAGAAGGGAAATTTGCCATGGTTTTTAAAGACATGTTTTTTAAAGACTGTAAGTACAATGGCAGAGGACGAGCTCAGGAAAAGCAGAAATCTGTGGCGTGGTTCACATCTATGACCAAAGGGTGGCAAACGCCATATTTCAAAAATCCAGGCAACATGCAACATACCATTTGCAACACTGCCATAAGCCCTCAAAGGAAAGTCTTTTGTAGACTCGCTAAATTTAAGCTTCTTCCAATGCTCTGAGGAGCTTATAAGCTGCTTGACCAAGATAATAATACTGACATTTTTGGATCTTCTCTGTGTCACTGTTATTAATTTTATGATCTAATTTTATCATTTTTAACATCTTTTTCAAGTAGTGGGTTTATACCACAATTAGGTTTCTTTTTCTTGTTGATAATAACAGCTCCTATTATCTATAACTCATCAGATAGATTTTTCTTTAATGCATTTGGCTTCCTTTATCAATTTTCTACCACTCAGAAATTTTAAATTATCTTGATTACTAGTTTTTCCCTTTTTTCTATTCTTTACATGTTGTTTCTGTTTCTAATTGCTACTTTCATGTTCACCTAGAAAGACCTCAAAATCAAACATTATTCTTAAAAAATTAGAGTGGAAATACACCTTTTCAGCCAGGTTGTGAACTCTTAGCAGGAACTTTTCATTTTTCACTCATTTACTTACATGTTTATTTTTCTTCCCAGTGAGTTTCACTCATCTCTTTATTCAGCTTAACAGATCCAGGGAGAAGCACCAGGTATATATTACTAGTTGGGACTGTCTTTTATTATCCCATAATTAATGTAATCAGGTCATGATCACCGGTCTCTAGGCAACCACCGATTTCTAGTTCAGTGATCAATTCATCTTTATCCATCATAATAAGATCTAAAATAGAATTACCTCACATTAGGTGCCATCCCTTTTGTGTTAGAAAATTATCATATATAATTTTTAGAGATGCCACTGATGTTTTATTACTGCCTGCAGGAGGTCTCCAGCATTCACCTCCCACAACAATATCCTGCAGAAAAGGGCAAGTTTACTTTAGATACCGTGTAGACCGGTGCACCTGGCACGGGATATGATGGCATGTACCAGCCCGAAACCAGCCTTTTCCCACAATGTTAGTTAAAGTGTTGCACCATGCACACATTACTGCTTACCAATACAGCAAGAATTGCCACATCCTCACATTTATTGCCAGATAAGGTATCACGACTAATTCTTCTCTTTATATTACTTCCTATCTTGCTTCAATAGGCTCGTGACCCTGTGAATTTCTTATGAAGAAGATCCTCCAACCCTTCAAAAGACCCTCCAACATATCCAGCTCCCTCACTGTGCAATGCGAGGCAAGCACAAATGTATGGACACAAATGGCAGAGCTGGAAAATTGGGTCCCAGCCAGAATAACGGAGGGATTTCCATTGAGCCCATCTGTAATGTGTTAAGTTATAAAGATGTTTTGAAATATTTTTGATCAAATAGGATAATTCAGAATTTCAAGAAGTGTAGTGAAAACTGATGATTTAAAAAATCAATCGTATTGAATACAACTGGCCATTGTACTTCTACCCATTATTGTTTCCTCTTGGCTGATTTTAGACTGAAAAAAAAACTGACAGTTTTTAGACTTTGGAGCTTAGATTGCATCTTATGTCTGTGCAAATCTTGGGAAAGAAGTCCTGTTCTTGTTTGACATCTTTGAATGGCGTTTGAAGTGATATAGTAAATAAATCCATAAAAGTAATGCTCAATTTCACAGGGAGTCCATTGTCGTTATCAGCAGAACTGGGGCTGGAACAGAGCTGGTATCTCCTGCAGTCTCAAAGGCTGGGGTAGATCTGTTGAAGCTTTCTGTGCTAATAATGTAGACAGGTGGTTTAAGGACACTGTCCTGGGGCTGAGGAGCAGCTGAGCCCATCCGGGCTCTGCAGCTTCCAGGAGGTGAGTTCTCCTGTGGCCGGTGGAAAACAACATGCAGACACCTGTCCTGGATGTCCAAAGAGCTGACATGAACACATAACCCACTCCTAATCATGACAAATATTGTGCTCTGCATGGGCAGCCCTGTGGCAGGGCCCATGGGGTCATCCCATGCTCCTTTGCTGGTGGACATCACGATGGGTCCTGTGTCCCATTCCAGGGGTAGAGGTGGGTCTCTGCCCTTGAGCCTCACTCATGGAAATACTAAAAACCAGCCTCTTGTGTGGGATCCTGTAAGTAAATAATTTCAAGACTATGTCAGACTGCCTGGGAAGAGGGACAGAAAGATAGCTAGATGAAAAATAATTAGAATAATTATTTGAAAATCAATAGCTGCCTGAAGCAACAATTAATTAACCCAGAAACATTTCAAAATGAAATCTATAATGATTGGGTAACTGAGGTCCAAATGATCACTTAGAATTTGCTCTGGATGACCCTAAATTTCCTTTCACTCTAGGTCCATTGTGGTTAGCAGCCAACCCTGAATCACCAACTGCCCCGGTTTCGGAGGTGACCAGCTCTGGAAAGAAGAGGACTTCCTCTTGTTCAGGGCTGTCCCAGGTCTCTCATTGCAGTGGAGGGACTGGAGACATCCCTACAAAGAAATTATGACATACAGAGAGAACCATATCTTGCCAGGTGATGACTTGCCTCTTAGTTCAATAGAAGAAAACCTGGAAGGAAATTCTGGGACTTTGGGGTTTGTAGCCCCAAAAGAGGGGCAAGCTAGATGATGTCTAGTGCAAAATAAGGCTGTTTTTAGGGGCTTCTGGAGGCCAATTTTCTCTCACAGAACCCTAGAAAATTGGCGGTTTTATTTTTAAACTCTAGCTTTATTCTAGGAAGGGCTGAATAAAACTCAGGGACAGGAAAAACCTTGGATAGGGCTGTTTTTTAGATTAAAAAAAAAATTTACTTCACAAGCGTGGCCTTCTACGGACTGACTACATAAAAACTGCAAAAATAGCCTTTGAAATGTTCAGCAAATCCATTTCTAAAGTCTCTGCTGCATGCCCTACTGGACATCAAATACAGTAAGAAATGGAAGAAGCCCAACCATTGACCTATACAGAGGCTCTGACGTGACGTACTTTTTGCTGCTGCCAATTGTTAATCACTCAGGTGTTCTCTGCCTGGGTGAAGGGGAAGGTTGTCCTCAGGTTGAGCAGTAGGTGCGACTCACAACACGTGTACGTTGTGTGTGACCAACCCCCTGCTTCAGGTCTCACTCCGCTGAACGAACCCCCATCTGCACCCTCCATGCCCCCCTTTGAGCTCAACCTCGGTTTCCTGGCAGGCGAAGCAATCCACGTTCATACTTTGTGATGAGTTTGCAAAGTCGTTTAGGATCTGATGACAGGTACTGAATATTTAAAACAGGGAAGAAGTAAAAATGAGCAGGTAGCTGCCAGCTGCTCTGCCCGCGGCTTATCACTCTCCCCTCGAGGGGCCCGGACAGTCCTCTCTTCCATTCCACATTAAGCCAAGCTTTATATTTTTTTTTAATATCACTTCTCTGCAAAGAAAACATGGGGATGGACAGAAGGGAATGTTACAAAGACCATAATTTTTCTTTGTAATCCCGAAATCTAAATAAAATTGATAGTTTTAACCCATTTTTTTCTTTGTATTGATAGTCTCTGGCTAGTCCCTTATTGTTTCCTCAGGGCTTGAATTATGGTGCAATAATTCACACTGAGTTGCATGGACGGCACTCGGCTTTCAGCCTTGTGCCTGACAATGCTCCAGGCATGAATTATTGTACTATAATTCACACCTTGTCATATCTTATTGCCGGAACATCCCCTAAATGACAAAGCTGGATTCATTAAGTAGAAATTCACTCAAAAATTGGGAAAGGCAGTTGATAGCAGGAAGGACCATATACTTAAGATCTTCATCCGTGTCATTTCAGTCTAGAAAGGAAAAGCCCTAAGCAATTAACACGAGGGAAGAGGCTTATGCTTCCATATTTCAGTGCCTATGTATGTGAATACGCTGGGTGGAATTTCTCCAAGGGAGATTACTCTTTTGAACTAGATGGATGCAGTGAAGATGTATTGACCAGGTAGTCCACAAAAGGCTCTTCAGCTGTCTAGATTCTCATGCAGACCAAATAGTCATCTTCATGGGAACATCAGCAGGCATTCACATCCGAAAGATGCTCCTAAGGCGGTCAAAAGCCACTAAACCACCTCACAGACACAAACACACGCTGTCTCCTGCTTACACTCTCCTGCATATGGCCCTCCTCCTCCACCAGCACGCCTGCTGTAAGTTGCTTCTCAAGAAGACCTTTGATGTCTCTCCCCATCTGCAAGGGCTCATACAGAAGACAAGCCCCACAAGCCATTGGCACCATGAGCAATGGCAGAAGGGAAGCCTCAGGATCAGACCGTGCCAAATGCAAAGGTGCAGCTTTGCCATCACTGTGCACAGAGTACCTCTCCCTCCTGCAGCCCAGCTCGATGCCACGGCTGGGGCTGGGTGGGGATGGTTGCCTGGTGTCACCCACGCACCCCTTGGCACAATATAGCGCCTCACTTCTGGGTGAGCTGCATGCTTCGGACTGTCTTTGGGAAGCCATGGGCCTGCCTGGTCCTGGGAGAGGATTCCTTTACTGCAGTCTGAGCTCATAGAAAGGCACCCTTTAAGGAAAAAGAACAGGTCTGGGGAGAAATAGCCATTTCGACAAATAACAGTAGGCAGCTGGAAAAGCAGCAGGGAAGGGAAGACATCTCGAAGAGGTAAACCTCGGCAAGTCTCACCCTGGGCTGGGCACTGGGAGCCAGCCCATGGCAGATGGCATAGGCATCTTTCCATGCAGAGCGTGCTAAATGCAGTCACTCCCAGAAGCAACATTGTGCTGGTGTTTGGGGTAGTCGAGAGGAATCACTGCCAAACATCTAGGTGCTTAAAACAGCACCAGGCATCTGCTGTGAGTCAGATAATTCACACCCTTCATGCCCACTGCAGTTTAAAATGTTATAGTTGAAATATTGCTTTCTACTGAGCCAACACACGCAGGAAGAAGCTTGCACTCAGATGGTTTGTGTGGTCTCCCACCACTGCTCCTCTGGTTCTCTCTGTCCTCCCTGCTAGGTGTGGGCTAAATGGCTGAAGCAGCAAAGATGTGGCCACGTCCGCAACTGCTTCTTCCTGTCCATTGACCAGCCCTGCTAGGTGCGGGAGCAGTGTGAGCGCCCCCAAATCCCCTGCAGGCAAAATCAGTTAATGCTTTTTTTTTTTTTTTTTTAAATCAGAGAGGCAGTGGACAAACAGGGAGTGACAAGTGGCTGGAGGTGACAGAGTCTTCAGCTGAAGGAGCCCAGTTTCTTCCGCAGAAGATTCTGCATCATAGAGCTCAAGAGGTCTTAGGTCTCCTGACAACACCCAGTGCTTGAAATTTAGCACCTGGACCTCGGGGTGGATTCTGCACTGCTATGGCAGATGCCCACATTGCAGAGCTTGGGCTCTGGGGCTGTGACCGGCAGGAGCAGACTCGCTGAGCACTGGGATGCCTCATTCAGTCAAAGAACAGGATATACGTCGGACTTTACCTTCCTCAGGACTGCGGAGAGGCACTTTGGTGGGTCAGGCTCCAGACTGTGCTGAGTCCCAGATCTCACGTGGTTTCATCTTAAAACCAGGGGGGCAATGACAGTGTCCACCCTTTGGCCTCAAGCTCTAGAGGCAAAACACAATATGCAACACCAGTCAAAATCCACTGACTTCCTCAGGTTCTCATTTGTCATGGCATTTGTCCTGTCTGAGTTAAAACAGCAGCTGGAGAAAGTGTAGCACACCCTGTCCCAGCTGTTGTCCTGGCATGGTGCAGTAGGGAGGTATTTGAAAAAGTGCATCGCAAATAGACAGTATTGCAAAAGCAACAGTCATTTGCCTGACCACCTGAGGAGGCCACTTTCGACTTGCACACGGTCATCAGAGCAGATGTGAGCAAAATGCCTTATACAGTGGGGCATGGGTCATCTCAGGACATCTCAGGTGTACCCACTGGTGACACCCTGGGTCCCGCTGAACCTCCGAGCCAGCTCTCCAGTGACTGTAACCGCAGCAGAAGGCAACAAGCTGAGACAGAGGCACGTCTCAGAGAAGCTGAAAATCCCACCAGCTGGTACACATGCTGTATCCAGCTCTCAGACACAGGCACACAGAACCCTGAAGAGGTGAAGACAGCAGAGAAACCCATACACCAGGTCACCCTGGCAGATCTGGCAAAGTTTTTATGAGCATGTGAGTTCAGTTCAACATTTTCCTGGTGGATGTAAGCACATCTAAAGCATCAGCTGCAGAAATGTAAATAGTGTTTACTGACAACTGGAAATAAATATGTATTACAATTAGTTGTCCATTAATTAGTGGATTAATAACTACTTAAGACAGCTTATTATTTAGTGATTGAGTCTTCTCTGTCATCCTGGATTATTACAATAATAACAATTTCTGTGAATGCTCCTGCACAGCACCACTGGTCACAGTGTCCCTCAGAAAGGAGTACAGTACAGCCTGCAACCATCCTGTCTACTTCTTTCACCCCATGCTGAAATGCTGGTCCTGCCAAGCGTAGTGGCAAAATATGATACATACCATAAACTACCAGACCAAATGGTAGCTTTTACGTCAAGTCCAGAAATCTTCTAGGACAGTAGCAGTCACAGTCTCAGAGCAGACCTTCATGCCACCTTGCACCAGGAGTGAACCTAGCTGTGAAAAGTGGCAAAGACACACAGCAAGGAACTTCATGCAGGTGAAACACACCCAGACAAATGGCCGTAATTGTGGCATGCAACCAGTTTATTTTTCTGACCGTGAGGAGCACTTTAGCCTGTTAAAATCCCCTCTGGGATATTCTATGGGCCTGTCACTGCAAGAAAACAGGCTCTTTCCTCCAAGATTTTTGACGTAGCTTGTTACTGAATACTCGTCTGTTTGCAGATGTTCTATATTTTCCTGACGTGAAGTTTCTTAACATCCCTTTTAAATTGTCTTTATGCTCACAATGTTGATGCATAATCTCTTTTTTCCTTGAGAAGTTACTGTAAGTGCCTCATGCAATGATGAGATGAAAGCCTTCTTTGTGTTCCTGCCAATCCAGTTTGTATGTCTCTGTTTGTCACCTGCAGATAAAAGCTCAGAGATGTTGTTTAGCGCTAGTCTATGAAGTAGAGACTCAACTGGAGGCAAGGACAGGAGGAAAATATTAGCAAAGCAGCCACCTAATTCTCAAGAATCCCAGCACCAGCCATTGTGAAGCCTTGCCCAAACAAGAAGCCTCTTAGGGTAGCTTACGTGAATACATTACACTTCAAAGAGGGTACACACAAGGCCAGTTCCTGCAGCTCAGCTGATGAGCAGTAACTCATTAAGCTACAGTAATTTGGCAGTCTGTGTTTACTTATATCTCAGTTGGAGCATCGTATTTAGTGAACCATTTATTTCCAAACAGAACACATACAAAAACATTTTGAACTGTGTCAAGCTGATGAAACCCAGTGGAAGAGACCATAGCATGGCTTAAAAGCAGTTTCTTTAAATGACGAAAATCTGCCTATAGATCCTTTAATTAAATATGGGACCAAGTTTCTTTTGTCTATTTTTAGCCAACTAGAAGCTGGTTTAAGCTGAAGCAAAATCATACTTTTTTGGCAGACACCACCATGTAGACACACAGATGTTAGTTTACATCCTTATCACCTGGCTGAAGGGTAGCACGCATGCACTAGGAAGCTGTAGTCAGTGTTTGTTTTGCTGGTGACTGTAGAAGCGACCTGAAAACCTTCCCACTTGACAGCTTGAACACAGCAACGACAACCTGAATGATTTTGTGTGCATTTGTGTGTAAACCAGCACGTTTGTGTATGTAAACCCAAGGAGACATGGTTTAATGAGAAGCAGGGATAGCAGAACAGGTTCTTGGAATGGATGTCATGACTGGGGGCAGCTGAAGCTTTGTCCTCACGGGTGATTTCTTTGAATCCCCCTCCACCACCACACAACACAGCACCAATTCCATCACTGGCTACTTGCCTTTGCTTGCCAGGAAATCCCATCATTGCTCATCTGTAGACAAGGACAGTGGCACAGTAACTTCTGTAGCAGCCTCTCCTGCAGCTGCTGATAGAGTGGCCAATAACCCTCCCATGAAGAACGTGATGACCATAGGAACACAGCATTTAAAGAGTGAACAGAGCAGAGGAAGGCTGCTTTTCAAGGTCTTACAATCATGACCACACAGACAGGACCTTCACTGTATCCAGAAGGTAAACCTTCAAACACCGCCAGACTTTTTGGACCAGTAGAGATTTAAGCCATGCCCAAACCCAGTTGATGCGACTTGAAGACACTGCTGTGTTCAGCCATTTGCCACCAGTCAGAAAGTCATGTTTGGAGGATTTCAATCTCTTCTCTCTCCCTTTGGCACAGTGTACGTTTGCCAGCACTATAAACTATTCTGTGAGAGACCCCGCCCAAATAAACTGGAGCTATTTTCTGTCTGGAGAGTGGTGAATTGTCTACACTGCTGAGTCATGCAGCTCAATATGAGCAGATCTTTAGAGTGAAACAGCTGGCACAGAGTAGTCAGCATCCATACTGTGTGTGTTCTGGAGGGGTTATTTTGGACTAGCTCTACTGTGATCCTGTGGCCCATTAGCGGACGGAGAGCATCAAGTGACACCAGGGTATGGGGAATATTAGGTACAAAAGAGCTTTTTTGTTTAGTGGAGAAGCACATGAAAAGAAACATCAACAACAGCTAAAGTCAGTTAAATTTGAATTGGAAACTGGGCACAAATTATAGCAATGAGGGCAATTAATCACTGGAATAAACTGTTCAAGAAAGAGGTGGAGCTCTTTCTTTCTCGGTACTCTTTTCTCAGGACTGGCTCATTTCTGGAGATGTTAGTCCAACAATTCACTTGTCCCAGCCCAATGGAAACAGGGGGAAACTGGGATATGCGGGAGGTAAGACAGAAACTCCTTTCTGGTTTTAATTCTAGTGCTGAGCACAGCCCCCTTTCCCAGTGGAAGATCTCATACAGACCAAGAGATTATCAGCCAGATTGATCCCATCCATATGTCTACCCTAACAGAATCAGAAACTTTTTATTAGCTTTTTTAACATTGATCCCGAGGCATCTCTCCTCCACAAAGCTTCAGCAGAGATATGGAACCCTATGAAGAAACAAGAAGGGAACATTTACTAATGACAACACTGCAGCCTACTGCTGTTGGTGTTCAATAGGCTGATTTACTTTAACTGATATTTACCTCAACTGTAGAAGCAGAGATAGAAGGTCAAAGCCAGTTTCCCTCCATGAAACGGCTCTGAACATAGACTTCAACAGTCACACAGTGATGTGAGCAGTCATCTCCTGAGTCATGTTTTAGCCCTTGCTCCACTTGGTTCTTTGACCTTCTGCTTTGAAGATTGTTGAGATCTTTTAGGTTCACCCAGAGCCTCATCCTGGTAACAGCACAGGATTGAGAAGGATATTAATTTGGAAAAAAAATGCTGTCTTACCTTAGACATCTAGCAGCAGAGAATTCACCACATCTCTCAGTATCTTGTTCCAATGATTAATTAACCTATGTTAATAAAAAAGTGCACGTTAATTCTAGTCTGAGTGTGCTTAACTTCCTTCTCTAGCTGCTCTGCTCTTTGTGGTCTCTCTGCAATCAGCGTTACTCCAGCAGTGTTGATCAAGGTATTTCTTGGCAAAGAATATAGGCTGAGGGAGTAGTCAGATGTGCTCTAACCACTGAAGAACAGAGCAGAAAACATGGAGGGAAAGAGTCTTTCTCTTAAACCACAAAGAAAAGTGTTGCTCCCCACGACTTTAGCAGAGACTGTTAATGTGGAATAAAACGTCTCTTCAGAGAAGTATATTCTTGAAGAAAGCTTAACAATACCTACTGCAGTAAGCCATGAGGAGAAGACATGGGGTTTGTGCAATATGAAACTGCTGTTGAAATCACACCATAAAAGCACAAAAAGAACAAGAAAGTGAGTAAGCCCCCCCAGACACCTCCCAGCTCCTCCCAGTCCTGGTCTGCTGCTAAGCCAGATGATGTATGACAAGACTTTAACTGGTGGGTCATCAAATGATCATATGCCACTGAAGGCCTCTCTGACTCTCTCTCTGCTTTCTTCCCTTTGGCATTTAAGAAGGGACCGGGATTACTGTAATTTTATCTGGTTTACTGGGAGAATGCATACTTGTATCCAGGTAGAACAACCGGTCCTTTAAAACATATGGAATACATAGAGATAAGTAGGTATGTATATGGATGATATAACTGTAGAAACTATGGCACTGGAAGTGAAGTGCTCCACCTGGGCGCATCAGGGTTTTTTTATCCGTTCAACTGTTTCTTCTTTTCTTCTTTTCTTTTCCTGATTTATCACACTGGTGGCCAAAAAAGCTGTCAGAATGCTCAGCCTCATCTGTCTTCCTCCTTTACATCTTGTCTGCCCATTTGCTCTCCTGCTTCTGTTGGCACACCCAGCTGCAACAGGGTAGGGAGAATGCAGACTTCCAGAATTTTAGAGCTGTTTGCATTGTATGAAAAATATAGTTCTTTTTTCTTTTTCTTTTTCTTTCTTCTCTTTTTATTTTTCTTTTTTTCTTTTTCTTTTTCTTTTTCTTTCTTTTCCTTTTTCTTTTTCTTTTTCTTTTTCTTTTTCTTTTTCTTTTTCTTTTTCTTTTTCTTTTTCTTTTTCTTTTTCTTTTTCTTTTTCTTTTTTCTTTTTCTTTTTCTTTTTCTTTTTCTTTTTTTTTTTCTTTTTCTTTTTTTCTTTTCTTTTTTTCTTTTTCTTTTTCTTTTTCTTTCTTTTTCTTTTTCTTCTTTTTTTTCCCAGGGTAGGAAAATAGTATGATTTTCCCCTTCTCTCCTAATGCAGATGTGGCCAAATTGGTTTCTCTCCAACTTTCCATAAAACACATTCATTCCAAGAGGAGAATTTTGGGAAAAGGTACAAGTTTGTGAAGACAGAGTGTTCCTATGGAGGCTGAAATGGTTACTTAAGTAGAACATTTGTGCTACATGGCCTGTGAAAGGCAGGGATTAAAATTAAGGTAGGGAATATCTTCAAATGGGACAGAAGACAGAGGATGGTTTTGCGTCCAGTGCAAGCTGGGCTGGTGCATTGCTCTGCACAGCGCTCCCCAGTCCGGGCTTCACTGTGGGGAGCAGTATGCAGTGCCTCTGCACCTCAGAGCAGAAGAATAACGACACAATGAAGATGATAATTTAACAGTTAGATGTAAGCAAGGCTGAAGTTTGCTTCAGGTGGTGGGATGGATAAAGCTCACAGTTTGGCTGATGCTTCTTCTGGATCTTCTAATGAGGTTTAATGTTCTTGTTACATTTATGGAACAAGGTCAATAAAGCACCACTGCAAACAAATTTAAACAAAGATGCAGGAGTAGATAACAATGAACTCCCAACTATTTAAAATAGCTGCCGCATCCATAGCGAAGAAAAGAGACTGAGATATTTTGCTCGTCTTTGTCAGCTAATGAAACATCCTCCATATGGAAATGTGCTTTTTGCATACATTTTACTGAGAACTAGTTGAGATCAATATAGGCCAAATCTCTCATCTCAGGTTTCTTTCAAATTACCTGGAAGACTTGTTTATTTACAGCTTTCTGAGCATCTGAATCTAGTTGCTCAACTGATATCTCTGCAAACTATCTGGAGTTGGACTGTCTGTGTTGACAGACACTTGGAGAGGAGTGAGGAGGGCAGTGGGCTCTCGGCTGGGGTGCCGAGAGGGGACCGCTCCTTACAGGTTTGTTTTTTCCGGCAGGGATGAGAGGCCCAAGCTGTGAGGAAGCCCTTGCTGGGCAAGCAGGATATAACAGAGTTCCCAAAGGTCTACCTAAGTGCAGCAGAACATCTCTGGGTTGGAGAACATTGATGCTGAGGCATATCATGCCCCTGCAGTGTCAGGAAGCTACCTAATTGCTGGGAATTTAGCCCCAGAGTCCATAGGGTAGTAGTGGCTGGACACCATGTTCCCATCTCCTCCCTGCTGGGAGCACAGAGCTGCTGGCTTGGACACTGGCAGAGAGTGAGCGTGGAAATACCACAGCAGCATGTGGGCAGGAGGCTGCCCGGCGAGGGCGGGGTGCCCGCTGGGCAAGGGAGCAGAGCCGAGTCTCTGTGGTGCCACTGCACGGGAAGGTCTACAGCTTTTTTTGCAGATAACCTGTTATATGGGACTTCCCAACCTGTGCTGGGATTTTCCAGTGGGGTGGGATTTGCTTCTGCAGCTAAATTGTTCTCCCAAGGCAGATGGTGCATGTGAAATACTGAAGATTTAGAGCTATCAAATGTTCAACTTCTCTCTTGGAGGGAACAGCATGCTCAGACCAACTTGGCTGAAAGCAAGTGCTGTACCAGTGCTGCCCAGGGAGCTGGTGTCTACCTCCATACCATCCCCAAACCCTCACGCCTTGAATTTAGGCAAGCAGAGGTCATGCCCACACTGGTTTCGGGAGCCCTCCTTGAGTCTGAGGTCAAGTTTCCTTGGCTGAGGGGTTCATGTTGATCCTGGCCATACTATCCATGGGCAAGGGGCTTAATGGGAGAGTCATTCTCCTCCACGCTTGCAGGGTCTGCTGGGGTTACAGCATGAGCCAGCATTCAGCCAACATGGGGTTTAGCCCTGGGCATGGGCCGTGGACTGGTGTAGACATGGTCTCAGTGTTTGGCTCCTCTGCCAGGCTCATCTCAGGGGTTGTACACAGCCACAGCCTGCATGCATGGTCCATCCCCAGGATTCTGCACTTTGCACTGGGCTGGGAGGTGCAAACCCTCCTGCAGGGCAAAAAGTCTTTTCTTGGCCTTGCTGGAGATATCGATGTGGGGTTGTTTCCTGCAGGTGACATAGCTGCTTCTGCTCTGTGTTTTGTGCTCTCCCTGACCATCTAAAGAGCAGTAAATAAACCCTTGCTCCAGGTACATTGAGCATCACAAGCTTCAATTCTGTTCAGCTCTGCAGCAGTGAAAAGGCATTGAAATTGGGTGTGCTAATTGTGGCACAGAGCTGGGGTGATGAGGCAAACACAGCCCCTGTCTGCCCCAGCCACCCAGAGCACCCGTGGGCGTCACATTGTCCCTCAGTGTGCCCTAAAACAGAGACCAAGGTCTGGCAGAGAGCTTGAAAGTGCATTTCCTAGCAATGCCAGTCATGCTGGAGCAGCAATGACCAGCTGCTGTCACTGCAAGTACTGATGCTGAGAATCTGACCGTTACGGCAGAAACATGGTCGCAGATCACTACGGCACCGTATTTAGCAGGCCTGAAGGATGCTCTGCGCAGAAACCCCACCGGGTGCCCAGGGAGGACTCCCTGGCTCGTGTGCATCACGTGAGTGCTCTGAGCGGTGTGCAGATGCAGGGCAAATCACTGTAATTTCTCTCTTTTGTAGGAGAATTTTACATATTTGATGTCTTAAATTTGAAGTGTACCATCTAAAATGAAATGTGAGTGCATAAGTGTACAGGGAACCACGATCACTAGAATAGGACAGAAAAGTAAATCTCCCCTGTAATGTGTATTCAAAATTTTGAAGTGCAAAAATGTCTGGTAAAAAAATATTAGCACAATAATTCTGAATCTGTCAAAATAATTTTAACATTGTTTTTTTTTGGACTTGTGATTTCTTGAGTATTGTCACTTTAACTTTTGTTGTAAGTCTATGCTCTATAAGGTGTATTTTACAAATGGATACTACCTTGCAACATATATAAAACCCATAAATATAAAATATAATATAAACCCATAAATGAAAAATCCTTCTAAAAAGAAAATGAAAAAATACTTGTCAATAAATGAAAACTTTTGCTCTATGGTAATTATTAATAGTAATTTTGAGCAGGAGAAGTAATTAAGACTTTATTCAAGTACTTCAATGCAAACATCTATTGAAAACTATACAGCCCTATGAAGCTTTTGGATCTTGATAAATCTGCTTCTTAGGACACAAATTTCAACCAGTTCTAAAATTAACAAGGAAAGCCACCTCTTTGGGTATGGGTGCTTTTCAGGGAAGTGCTTTTGCTAGCCTGAGCATGGAGAGTTCCAGGCTCTGCACACTGAGAGATGTGGTTTCACTGTAAGTACTTGCAAAGATCCTCACAGTGTTGCTCGGATGCTCACGAGAGCTGGAAAGAGAGGAAAGTTCAAACACTTGAGCCGTCTAGGAGCTGGTCTGCTAGACTCTGCAGACAAGCCAGTGCACCTCCAGTGCTTGCTGCTGCTGCTAAATATGCCATTCCTACAGCTAAGTAGCCAAAGAGGCCAGAAGACATTTTAAAAGGAGTCTCCCAGCAGTTCAGCTCCACCAAACGAGAGCAAGGCAGCTCCTCTTGACAGTGGTCACAAGACCTTTGGACTAGCCAACAAGACCAGCGTGCTGACCGTGACCATGTGCTGCCACTTAGCTCAGATCCCTGCTTTTCTGAAGTGAAAGCTGTCACTGAGATGCCATCAGAAGAGACTGCAAGGAAAGCTTTGGTCTTAAGAAGTTGATGCAGAAGTGCCAGCCAGAGAACCTGGCACCCAGGAGCCGATAGCACCTGTGCAGAGATCGTGACATTAAAGGCTGTCAAGGAGCACCTGCTGTGGGGCTGCAGTGCCTTTCCAGAGAGGGATCAGCGTGATTCACCTCTACTGTTGCACATGTTCAGGGCATGTGGGGCTGGACCCCAGCGCAGACATTTACAGAGTAAAGTCCGACTCAGCCACCACTGGAAACCAGACCCAGCGGCACTCTGGTGGTGCCTGCCAAGCTCCTCAGTGCCTCCGCAGGACAGCCAGCGCGCTCGTGAGTAGGCAAACAGCCACGTTCCTACCCTGCCCTCCCAAGAGGCTGTGAAGATCAGGATTACAGACACATCCCATGTTGGCCAGGACGTTCTGCTTGGCTTGGTATCACATGATCCCAACACCAAGCAGAAGCTGTAAAATGCAGCTTGCCCAGCTCCAAGTACCCAGCTCTGATCAGCCAGGATCCTTTAGGGAGCCCTTTTGGTGACTTGATCCCCATCCGGAGCCCTCCATGCCCTAGCCAGTCTTTGAACAACAGTCAATTGAAATTGCAGTAGAAGGACCAGTTTCAACATGTCTGCTTGCCAAATTTGTCTCATCTGCACAGTGTGCAGTGCACTGAGCTCATTTAAATGTGCCATGTCTCCTTCCAGCCTCTGCCGTAGAAATAGACCACTCAGTATAGCATGTGATGCAGAAGAGAGGAGACATTCACCAGGTGAAAAGAGAATATTGCCTGAAATGTCCCCATCTCGGCAAAGACTCTGGGATGGAAGGAGGAGGAGCTCTGTTTCACAGCATGATACCAAGATGGTACTGGCTGTGCTGTGCTGGTGGTGGGGTGACCCACTGGAGCATGCACCCTGCTGGGGACAAGACTAAGTCCCCCTGCAGACCTAGAGGTGATCTCATGGTCACAAGGCTATAAGGCATGATCCTTGATAAAGAGGCTTCCACACGCCGTGAGATTCCTCCACAGAGATGAACTTGCTTGCAATTTTCTGTGTATTTTACCGTGCTGGGCAGTTCCCACACAGTGTGAAGGGGTGCAAGCCAAAGCATTTTTCTATGCTCTGATCAAGGAAACAAGGACAGAAGCATGAAATGTGAAGGATTTGATTGAAAAGTTCTGCCAGTCTAAATAAAACTGTTTTTCAAGCATCACAACTTCTCATCAGGATTTGTGGCTGGCCATAACAGAAGCTGCTGCCAACCAGCCAGCTCTCCGCAGATCTACCCAGGTGGGCCTTCTGCATCTTTCATTTGTATTTCATCAAGGGAGGTTCAGAGCACTGTATCAATCCTCTGCCCATCAGATAAGAGTGTGAAGTACTCAGCTAATGCAAATGTATAGTAAATCAATAACATGCCACTACTAATACACTTTAATTAAAGCACAACAGACTGCAGCTCCTCTGCAATTACAAGGAAGGAGAATTGGCTGATGTGGCATCAGGAAAAGGCGGCTCATAGATCTGAGGATAAAAGAAAACCTGTCCTAGAAGTGGGCTGGGGAGTGGGAGGGATCTCAGCAAGGAAGGGCACCTTCCTTGTGTCACCATGGGGCAGAAACCCAGCGCAGGCCTCTGTACCCCGCTGGGGTGAGGGCAGGACCAAGGTGGTGCAACCGCTGTACCACACCACATGGGCAGCGTCACCCGACATGCTGTCCCAGGCCAAGAGGTCTGTGGTGGGTTGGTGACTCTTTTCACAGTTCCTACCAAATCTGCCCTTGCCAGCCTGCTGTGGATCCCAGCGCTGCTGGGAACGGCCGCATTTTTTAGAGAAAACTGAGGTTTTGATATGGCCACACGGTCCCAGAAGCAAGTGCCTCTGGGGTGAGCCACCTGTGTTCGTACTTTAATCCAGCCCACCTAGAGACTTCGTAGCGTATAACATTTTGCTCAGATATGTTAATTGAAATTTAATTGAAACAGGTTGGCTAGGAGGTCTCAGAGGGCTTAAGAGCTGGAGAAACGACAGTCAACCAAGGAGAGCATTGCACTTCAAGGCAACAATGTGGGCTCATTATGGTCTAGACTAGGTCTTAAAATAGCTATCAATTCTCCGAAAGCAAACACGGCCAGATGGGATGCACTTAATTTGGGAGAGGAACAAGCATGAATGGACAGAGAAGGGATATGAAAGGTTCTAGAGAGGTAGAGAGAGAGGGTTTGTGTTGATTTTTTTTCCCAGTGAATTGGAGAGGAGCAGGTGAGAGCAACGTGCTACCTGGGAGGGAGGAATCAGGGGACAGAGTCATGGGAAGGCGTGGTTCTACCCAGCTAAACAGCCGACCTCCACCACAACCGCTCGCTTACTCCCCCTCCTCAAAGAAACAGGGGGAGAAAATATGATGGACCAGGGCTTAAGGGTTGAGATAAGGACAAGCAGGTTACTCACTAATTATCGTCACGGGCAAAACAGACTCAGCATAGGGAGATTAGTATAATTTATTACTATAGCTAGCAAACTAGAGCAGTGAGAAACTAAAAGCAAACTTAAAAACACCTTCCCCCCATCCACCCTCTTCTACCTCCTCCCCCCGAGCGGCGCAGGGGAACGGGGAATGGGAGCTACCGTGGTCAGCCCATATCGCTTCGTCTCCGCCGCTCCTTCACGGTCACTCTCTGTTCCCCTGCTCCAGCGTGGGGTCCCTCCCATGGGATGTCATCCTTCCCAAATGGGTCCTGCGTGGGCTTCCCACAGGCTGCAGCTCTTCAAGAGCTGCTCCAATATGGGTCCGTACCACGGGGTCCATCCTTCAGGAGCAAACTGCTCCAGCATGGGTCCCCCACGGGTGGCAGCTCCCACCGGATCACCTGCTCCTGCGTGGGCTCCTCTCCACGGGCTACAGGTCCGGCCCGGAGCCTGCTCCTGCGGGGGCTCTCCATGGGCTGCAGCCTCCTTCAGGCCACATCCACCTGCTCCTCCGTGGGCTCCTCCACGGGCTGCAGTGTGGAGATCTGCTCCGTGTGGTAGCCCACAGGCTGCAGGGGGACAGCCTGCTCCACCATGGTCCTCACCGCGGGCTTCAGGGGAACTTCTGCTCCAGCGCCTGGAGCACCTCCTCCCCCTGCTTCTTCACTGACCTTGGTGTCTGCAGGGCTGTTCCTCACTCCTCTCACTCCCAGCTGCTGTTGCGCAGCAGTTTTTTCCCCTTCCTAAATATGGTCTCACAGAGACGCAAACAACATTGCTCTTTGGCTCAGCTCTGGCCAGCAGCGGGTCCCTTTTGGAGCCGGCTGGAGCTGGCTCTTATCCGACATGGGGCAGCTTCTGGAAACTTCTCACAGAAGCCACCCCTGTGGCCCCCCTGCTACCAACCTTTACCACGTAAACCCAATACAGAAGGTCTGAAAGCATGGAGCGAGCTGATAGGAAGGTGAAGATGGGTTTGCAGTGTGATATGATTGCAGAAAGGCTAGGACAATTTGAGAGGGCATCTCAAAGATCCAGAAGAGACCAGTGGCCGTCCATCTAGGGAATCAGCTCTACCAGAAATTTTCCACCACTCAGAAATTTTTGGGAACTGTCTTATACTGATCCGTGCCGGCAATGTTGGATCCATTAGACATATAGCCACTGAAGCCCCTCAGAA
This sequence comes from Chauna torquata, assembly GCA_013399475.1. Classification (NCBI taxonomy): domain Eukaryota; kingdom Metazoa; phylum Chordata; class Aves; order Anseriformes; family Anhimidae; genus Chauna; species Chauna torquata. The sequence goes on from VXAL01012617.1 coordinate 31,358, forward strand.
GCTTTCCGTGGTTCTCCATGGGCTTTTGATTCAATCCTGGAGGTGATACCTTTCACCATGCAGCCCTGGATGCATCCATCCCTGCCAGCATAGTCCCTTCCCTTGTGTGAGTCTCACATCTCAGCCCATATCCTAGTAATCCCCAGAACGTAAGAGCTGGTTAAATCCACGTGGAAGGTTACCCGCTATTGATATGCTATCCCTGACATGTTTGAATGAAGTACCCTTGTCCCTGGCTGCCTGCATAAATGATACGTAGTATTACACCTACTGCATGAAATGTGAAGTAAATAACTAGAGCACTTATGCAGCAGGATTACCCTGAAATTTGTTTCCATCCTATCATTGTGATTTGGTCGTCTGTGGGCATCAGCTCTGCAATATAATAAGCAAAGCCTCTGAAATACCTGCATGAGAATTAGGGTTCTATAAATTAACTGATTACTGATAAAGCCTAATTATAAATTAGGTCTTATTATCAGAAGCTTCTGAACTACTCTGAATGAATTAAAGCTGTAGGAACAGAAGTGTTTCAGTTAACCATGTGAACTCTGATAAGAGTTTCAAGACAGACTGCTTTGCAGTGCTCCCTGCCCTGGCCCAGGGCATTAGTGTCAACTTTTATACAAACATGCAGGACCATACCCTGAGACAGCCCTCCCATACCTCTGTATTTGGCCATAAACTCTTCTTTACTCCTTTCTCTGCTGTTTACTCAGGGATCGAGGTGAACCCTCCCTAGAGGTGAGATCATTTCTCCTCTGGTTACAGTAACACCCAACCGGCCCATGCCTGAAAGCAAAGACGCTCAAGGGAGGAAGTGTGGGGCTGCAGGTGGCAGTGAGTTAGAGGGCTCAGAAATAGCTCTCCTCCCTCTTTCCTTGGAAAAAATCCTAATTGTCACGAGCCACTTGCTAACCCTTGTCCTGCAAATCCTCGCTATGACCTCAGTAGTGCTGTGTACGCAAGCACAGGGGCTGCAGGACTGGAGACAAAAAGAAGTTTTGTTTGGTGACTTCATCTCAGCTGAACACTCTTTTTCTTACTTACTGGAAAAACAGCATTTCTGTGCCTGCTTCCAGCTGATCTGTGTCAACAGACATCTTCATTTTTTAGGAAGTGCTCTATCTCGAAGAAACTTCAAAATATCCTAAGCTTTTCTTGGTGAAACTTTACTTGGTATAACTAGTAAAACTGGCTTCTTTAAAGACATTGGAATCCGTGTCCTGTCATAATCATCTTTACAGCATTTCCCCGTGCCTATGTAGGTGAGTATGGGAAACAAAGTGAGCTCAGAGGGTGACATCAAACACATGAATATCATCAGCACCAGGTATCAGGGTTCAGGGTGCGAAAGGAGCACTGCTGCAGGGGACTGTACTGCGAGGCAGGTTGGTAACAGCCATCAACGTACCTCCTTGACCTGCTCCTGATGGCTCGCACTTTGCTGGAAGTGTTGAAATAGCTAGCTTCGGAACTAGTTTCTCTGCTTTTTTTTTTCTTTTTTTTTTCTTTCTTTTTTTTTTTTTTTTTCCTGATTGTGACTCACCCTTGGGTTTTGAAGTCAGAGCTGCATGTCTTTTGGTTCTCCTTTGCTGGCTGTTCTGCTATTGCTCTGTATTGAAGTAGGAAATCCTTCACTTCATGGGAGATTTCTCTTTGTTAGCGGGGACAGGGAAATTTAGGAATGGAGAGCGTAAAAAGGAGGGATCTTAAACCCCTGTCTCTCAATGCAAAGGCTGTCCCATGTTGATAACAGTCTTGCTCAGAAATATTTTCATCTCCTTCTGGAAAATAGTTTGGTCTCTTACCTGTCCCACCAGAACCCCAGTTCTCGTGGTCTTGGGTCCTTCTAGGTCACAGCCTCCATTTACCTACGGCCAGGGCAGCTGTGCTTGTGCCACCACAGACTTGTAGCTGAAAGAGCTCCTCTCACTCTCCGATGTCCCCCAGATACATTTATAAATGGTAGCCTTTACTTTGCTATCCTACTCAAACACAGGTTTTTAGCTCATTCCTGTAAGAAAGACTCCCTGTTCCCTGTCACCTGTGAGTTCAGGTTCTTGAATACAAGCAAGTAAATCTGCACGTAGTCCAATTCAACAAGCTAGAACCCAAGAGCTGGGTCATACACTATTCAAGACCTTTTTTTCTGTCACTTTAACTCCTGTTCTTCATGCCCTACCCACAATTTTAAAAAATCCTCCACTCACTTGAGTGCTAGCCCCAGTGCAGCACAAAGATGAAGGCAGCTCACGGCCCATCCCATCCCCAGGCAGTACCCAGCGTGTGTTGTGTGTATTTTCTGTTGCAGAGTCTGGAACTTGTTGTAGCACTTGGAGGGACGTTTGTGAAGAAACCTACGCTGCATCGATCTCCTGAACTGGGTCTGCGTCTGTTAATCCTTCAGTTCAGCTGCTTCCAACCCTAATTATTATCAGAGCGACTCAGGACACCGCAGGAAGTTTAGCTTCTCTCAGAAGATGTGGATATTCTCATCATTGGACTGAAAAAGCTGCTGAAAGGCAGGGATTCATGGACTTCAAGCCATAAAGGACCATCGCAACTGCTGATCAGACCTTCTGCCTAACAGAGCCCAAAGACTCCCACCAATAACTTATATTTCAAACCATTATTTCTATTTAATGCCTCTGAAAAGATAGCAAGTCATCATCATCAAAGTGATGAAAAATCCACTGTGTCCCCAGGCATGCTATTCCCATGGTCAGTTACCTCACTATTAAAAATTGCACTTTATTTCTAGCCTGAACATGTCTACCTTCATTTTCAAACTGTTGGCTCTCAGTCTGACTTTTCCTACTCTGTCAAAGAATCATCCACCCTTCGAGCTGCTCTCCCCATGGAAGATCTTAAAATCTGTGACTAATACCTTTTGGACTGATAAAAAAAAAGGCTGAGGAGTTATTTTTAATTGTAATACTGTTTTCTAGCCTTTGAATCATTGTTATTCTCTCACACCTGTCCAATGTGTCAACAACTTTTTGGTAGAGGAGCACCCCAACGGGATATGATTTCCAGTCTTGGGTTCACCAATCTCAGGTGGGTCACCTGGTTGCAAGACCCACATCTCTGGGAACGGTCCACTTTTCTCATGCTGGAATGGTGCTTCCCCAAAGAAAGAGAAGTTTGGACTATGAGTGAAAGTAGAAAATGCCACCCACAGCAATCATGCACCTGAGCAAGGAGGTGCTGCATGATCCCAATGGGAATCCTACAAAATATGATGCTGTCCTTTTGGGAAAAAGGTAACGTCTGTGAACCAGTCTCTTCTCAAGGCATTTTGTGGTCTCCAGGGCAGCTTTGCTGCCCAGAGAAGGCAGTCACATGCCTGTGGAAAGGGCTCTGGTGGCTCATACCTTTCACCTGTGGGAGTAGCAGGAGTCCTGGTCCCCCTGTGCAGCTGTAATGAGCAGGGTATGGCTTGATCCCCATGACCACCATGCTACTTCTCACTCACCACCTCCTCACAGCTCTCCTTTACGCTCAGGAATGGCAGTTTCTGGGTGTGTTTAGCCACTCCTGGTGCTATAGCAGAACTCTGTCCAGCAGTGCAGCAAAATGTACAATTACCTTGGAAAGTGCATGATTCTCAAGCAGGTGATTGTCGGGTACTGGCTGGGGAGCAACATCAAATGCCTGTGAGTGCGTTGAGAAAATAACACCCATCTGCCTCTCCAGTATGGAAAAATCATCATTTGGCTTTTTAAGGAGAAGTCCCCCATAAAGATATTTTCATTCTTCCCCGGCAGAGCGTACAGATGGGATAGGATTGTTTTCATGATGAAAAAAATTTACTTCCTCTATTTGCCAGTGCAACCAAACATTTAATTATAAGAGCTCCTGAAATTAAGTAGATGTGAAAATTAAGATGAATATGCTCATTTTTGCCAATACTGCGAAATGCTTTTACTCTGAAAGACTCATTTCATTACAATATACTGTAACGGAACGTTAACACTCACATAATGACCTTAAAACCTGCTTAGAATGCAGAAACAGGCCATTGCTGTTCACTCTCTAAAGAAAAGTTGTAAACCCCTAAAAATTGTGTTTACAATGGAAACACTGACAGACCTTTAGTTATAGAACAACGCATGACACCATAATGCTAAGGCTCAGTATACAGTCTCTCCTAGATTGCAGACTATACAGGACATACACCTGTCTGAAGGTCACCGAGGTGTATTGGCTTCCTTGCTTTTCTCTGCTCTGAGACATCTGGAGAAACAAAAATTCTCATTCAGGTGGAGTTAGGTTGCAGGGCTTGGCTGAGCAGCCGAGCTGTGCATTCTGTTTGAGTCCTGCAAGGGAGAAAGCCACAAGGTCCATGGCTGCCCACGGTGCATCCTCCCTGCACTCTCCCATCAATCGATGCCAGGCTGAACATGAGCCGGCAGTGTGCTCAGGTGGCCAAGAAGGCCAACGGCATCCTGGCCTGTATTAGAAACAGTGTGGCCAGCAGGAGCAGGGAGGTGATCATCCCCCTGTACTCAGCTTTGGTGAGGCCGCACCTCGAGTACTGTGTTCAGTTTTGGGCCCCTCACTACAAGAAAGACATCGACGCTCTGGGACATGTCCAGAGAAGGGCAACGAAACTGGTGAGGGGTATGGAACACAAGTCTTATGAGGAGCAGCTGAGGGAGCTGGGATTGTTTAGTCTGGAGAAGAGGAGGCTCAGGGGAGACCTCATGGCACTCTACAACTTCCTGAAGGGAGGTTGTGATGAGGAGGGGGTCGGCTTCTTCTTCCAGATAACTAATGATAGGACTCGAGGAAATGGCCACAAGTTGCGCCTGGGGAGATTTAGACTAGATATCAGGAAAAAGTTTTTCTCTCAGAGAGTGGTCAGGCACTGGAACAGCCTGACCAGGGAGGTGGTGGAGTCACTGACCCTCGCGGTGTTCAAGAAGCGCCTGGACAAGGTGCTACAAGACATGATTTAGTAACTTAGTGTGTAGTATTGGTGATAGGATGATGGTTGGACTGGATGATCTTGTAGGTCCTTTCCAACCTTGTGTTTCTATGATTCTATGAGAGGCTGCGCTGGTGACAACTCCATTGTGCTGGGGGGAAGGTGTGGAAGTGATGGAACATGTGGGGGTCAGCAAGATTGTGAGACCTGTTCATACACATTTGGACTACTCAGAAGTCGATCAGATCATCCTGGGGGACCTGGCTTATCCACCCACATACCTTGGGGATGTGCTGGCTTCACCTGCACTGTACATCGCATGTCACATGCATGCAGGTCTGATCTTCTCCCAGCCTGGCAAAAAAAGTCAGTGTGAGCACCCTGAAATGGAGACCGGAGCTTGCAACAGCAACGGGTGACACTTGGTGGGCAAGGGCTCTGGGGCATCCCTCTAGTGTAACAGCCTATGCGCACACCCATTGCCACTGTACGATCACAACAGCAATAGCAATTGTGTTAATTGTGTCATTTCCTTGCTCCCAGTCCTGCCTCATTTTGTAGATGAGTGCTCAGAGTGCACATACTGGTCTTGGGTGCCAACTAATTTTCTGTTTTAATAGGGGTTTGTTTAACAGTGTGGTGCATGCACGGACACAGGTCCCTGGCCATTATCACATTTGCTGCTCTGCTTTGCCATCTCTTCACTAGGGCAGGGGTTGCTTTTCAAAGCAGTCCACGTAAAGGCAGAGCCAACAAGGCTAGAACACCCATTCCTTAGGCATTTCCAGCTCTAAAACACACTATGTGTTTGTTTTTAAGATGTTTATAGTTTATCATGAGAATGTAGACAAGGAAGAACAATTTCCTACAAATGGCATTGCCATCTCTGTTCATCTTCTTGTTTCTGGTTTTTGTTTTGGTTCTTTTGGAAACGCATTTTATGATCCTGGGAAACCACCTTGCAAAGAACAGTAAGCTTGATGGCTTTAGCTGTCATGCTCCTGAGTCATCAAGACATGCTCTTTCTGGAGAATTTACCATTTAACTTGACTGTAACATTATTTGGAAGACAGCAGCAAAAAGATCAAGCCAGGTACCAGCCAGCTCCTCACTACTACAGCTCTGACCTCCTCCTGCTCTGGTAGCTGGAGCAAAGCGCAGTAGCTCCAGACCCCAAGGTAGGTACATATGAGCCTTCTTTGCTTAACATTTATGTTTAACATATCCAGAGGTCACCAGAGTCCGGCTGAGATAAGTGGCAAAGGAACTGCAGTGCTCGTCTGTGTCAGTGTGAAGGATGGATGCCTGCGAGGCCAGCGTGGAGCACCTCCATTTCTTCAGTCCTCCCTGAATCTGGAAACCTGGCCATGGCAGGTCACAGCAGGTCGTGGCAGTTCAGAGCCCATGAGCCCATGCCACGGAAGCTGTCTGGTGTTTTTCCCTTCTCAGCTCTCCTCAGCAGAGCCGCAGGAACTGAGGAGGGAAATGTCACCAGCTGGCTGGAAAACCCATCAGAGGCCGAGGCAAAGGGAACTCTGAACCTTGCTGTGAAACTCCCTTGTTAAATAATGAATTTCCTGGCAGTAGTGTCTCAGGATGAAGGCTTAGCGTGGGAGTGCCAGAGAATTGACCCTGTGTGACAAAGCAGCTGGAGAATGCCGGAAGAATTTGATCAATCAGTCTTCTTAATTCTCCAATGAAAAATGCAACCTTTACAACAGCATGGTGAGGATGCCAAGCCACCTTGTTTCATCCAGATCTTAAAAAGACATCCTCACATACTCCTCAAGGAAGGAAAACTCATGTGAAGGAATGATTCGGAGGAGATTGCGGTGCACGTTACAGTGAGGCGCAGAGAGATGATCCTGGCTCAGAGTGCACAGGAAGACAGAGCTCTTCCAGTATCAAAGAGCCAACTAATTCAGAAATGTCTTACGCTCCCTTCTTTTGCTGTAGCCCATGGAGCTGTCAGGCAGCTGGGGTGTGCCAGGCAAGGAGGAAGGGAAATGTGCAGCCAACGGAGATAAGACCCAGGAGCCATCAGAGATGTTTACTTGAGGATTTTCTTAGAGGCAATGAAGACTGAGCACAAAGCTGGCTAGAGCAGCTATCTGACATTTCTTCACCTCTTTCTCTTCTTTTTAGATATATTGTGGCTTTTGTCACTTTAAAGCAGTAAAATTTTGGTATTAGAGCCCGTAAGGCAAGGAAAAAGTAGAACCACCTGTGAGGGCAATCAGGCTACTTATACCTTGCCTTCCCAACCTCCTGTTTCCAGGGCTTGGAGCTGGACATTGCTGAAAACCTTTTGGATTGATATTTTCTGGGCACTGTCTCTGCTCCTAGGTGGGTTTCTTCTGAGAATATTACAAAAATAGTGCAGTTGGTATCAAGTGTCAGGAGAAAATAGTGGCTCCCTGTCCATCAAACAAGTCTTGATGACCTTGCCTGCAGCTGAAAGTGCAGAAATAGGCTGAAAGTTGAATGCTAGGCTGGAGATCCAGGGTCTATGTGCTGTAGAAAATTTGTGTCAGATACTGTTGAACTCCCAGTAAGTCTCTACAAACTTGTCAAAATGTACGGTTGATGTTTCTCAGTTATTTGGCAGAGCAGGTGGTAGTGATACAGCAGCCATGGCCTTGCTACAGTTTGGATGGGTGTAGATGTGAGGAGTTTTCTCATGACTGTCAGGATTTTAGCTTGTTGCTAACAGAAGCAAGGCAAGTCTGGGAAAATGCAAGCTAAGGTCTCCTTACAGGCTGTTCCCATCAGGTTTCTGCCTCCTGAACTGCACCAGGGTCACTTGTTACAAATGCTCTTGCAGGCACTTGGCCAGCCAGGGATGGTGGGGGTGCTGAGCCACGCTGGGGCTTGCTCTTTCCAGCAGCTCCTATTTGCCAGCAGCCACATTCCCATTTTGTAAAGGGTCAGGCTTTCCATTTGCTCCCTCAGACTGCAATTGTTCTCAGTCCTGAGGATGCCTCATGCAAAGACAGGAAGATAAATACCAGTACTCAACGCAGCAGAAATCAGTCTGTGAGCTGCCCTGTTGTCTCGTGGGCACAGTAGGTATCTAGTTAGTCATGTTATTGCAGCTTTATACACTGTTCATGTGGAGCTGCTTTTCCTTCAGTGTAGGCCATTTAAGTAAAAGCAGGAGTTAAGGCTTTGCACAGATGGTCCTGTCATCATCCTATAAAGATCTCACAGTCTGTTTGAGAGTAGGATTTCTAGCACTGGGATGGGATCTCGGGATCCCAGACGCAGAAAGAGATTCCTTTTTGAGCCAGGCTCAAGGGAAGCGCCCAGGTTGGAGCAGTGCCCTCTCAACCTCCTGCCTGCTGACCCACCAGCAGTTGCAGAAGGGCACAGACGCAAAGTGGAGCGAGGGTTCAGTGAAGGGCAGAGCAAGGCTCCGTGCGTGGGGAAACCCAGCAGGTGTGCCATACCCATGCACAGGCTGGTCTTTCCCTTCTGCTTCCTGGTTTGCTTCCAGCATCAATTAAATGATGCAGATTTACCAATCAGAATAACTAGGTGCTGGGCGGGCTTGTGTCCAGGTCCACGTGGCCATGGGCACTGAGAGAGTCCCTGCCACCTTTTTCTGGGGAACAGGGAAAGAAACCCCAGCACTGCCAACCCCTGTNGGGGGGGGGCATTTTTCTGTTCCCATGCTGTACCACCATCCTTAATATAGTCCCAGGGCCTTTGCATGAGGAGCACTTACTGGAAGAACATGGAGGATATTTGTCATTTTCCCATATTTCTAGGCAGCGCTGCAGCCAGTTTGGTCTTGTCATTGACCATTAAGTGTAAATATTACCCTCAGCTCTCACAGCTGCTGAGGTCTGGAAAAGGATCACCCAGGAAATACGGGATGTCCCCATACTCTCCCAGCCCAAGAGCAGCTCAGAGCTGGCAGGGTTCGCTTGGTGTCCCCAGGGGAAGGACTGTGTTGTCCTCCAATCCAACAGTGCACATTGTACATGCCATGAATCTGTTGTATTTACCCCCATATTTGTAGTAAAATAGCACTATGTCTTTGCATGTGGGCTGCCAGGCGGTAGAGTTCCTTTAGTGCTGTCATTATAGGAGAAATGCAACACCAACAATATACTACTATCACTACAAAGTGACAGGACTGTAGCTATATCTGTGCTAATGTACTGCACTATATGATAATTACAAATGCTTTTCATACGTACACTTTTTTTTTTTTCAAAAGAGAGAGAGAAGTCTGAAGAGAGTCTGAGCTGGTAGCGCTGCATGGAAACCTTATTCTGCAGGAGATGCTGGCCTGAGAACCAGCAAGTCATTTTGTAGGTTCACCTCAACTACCATCACCTTCACGTGAGCCTGCCTGACATATGCTCTGCCATGCACTCAGCCCTGTCAGCCTTGCTTTACAAATACAGGAGAAAAAATGATACATAGGAAGACTCCACTTAGCTGTCTTCCTTTCCAGATGCCCAGACTGGATATACCTTTGAACTGCAAAAGGACACTCAAATGGCATGAGTAGACACTGAATGTCTCAGTGCAAATGTATGTCAAGGCATGCAGATGTATTTTCTTCTGTCCATTAGTACGCCAGTATAATATTAAGCAACATCTGTTAGTACTGAACATTTTAACATCAGCATATCTCTCACTTTATACTTCAGTATCCTAAAATAGCAGATCTCTTGTAGTCCAGTGTTGATTTTGTCAGACGTTGCAATGGCGGTGGGTTGATATTCAAGCAGTGGTAGCAGGATAACGTGAGTAGCTCTAAGCCAGTAAGCCTGGCACAGATCCTAGGCAAAATAATGGAACCACCACAGATTGAAAATGAACACCTAGAAAATCAACAAATGTTGGTCCACATGGTTTTATAAAAATTATATCCTGTCCAACCATCTTGATTTCCTTTTTTCGCAGTAAGTGGAGGCTAGTTTGAGAAACACTTGCGTGGATGCAGCAGATGCTTGCAGTGCATCTGACAGGGCAGTTAACAGAGTGACTGGCATCACATGGGCCCATTCACATGCACTAACGTGAAGCCAAATGCAGCTTGTGCATCTAAAGGCAAAAAGGACATCCTGGAAAACAATGGCTCCAAAAATGGATTGAGGACCACTGAGGGCAAGTAAGCCCAAGTAAGCTGCCAGAGCATGAAGAGTTAAGGTAGGCTGGTGCATATTGACACAGGGACAAGGTAGAGTAAGGAGAGATTTCTCCTCTCCACAAAGTGCTCATATCAAGCCTGGATTATGAGTCGCCAATCTGATGTTCGCACTTGTAAAAGGGTACAGGAACTCGAGAAGCTACAGAAAAGAGCCACTAAAATAATCTGAGGACTGAAAAAAAAAAAAGCCTTACAGTGAATGATTTAAAAAGCACAATCTGTTTAGATTGTAGAAAGGACGAGTGAGAGGTGACTTGATTAGTGTGTAAGTACCTTCATGGTGAGAAAATACCAGGTACTAAAGGGCTCTTTAATTTAATGGAGAAAGGCATAATAAGAACTAATGGCTGGGAGCTGAAGCTGGGGAAATTCAGACTAAATAAGCCACAAAGTTTTAACAATGGAGACGATTAAATGCTGGAACAAAGTCCTGAGGAAAGGTGAGTGTCCTCTGTCTCCTGATAGCTTCTGTTTGGGACCCAGGTTTCTTTTCTGGAAGACATGCTCTACCCAAACATCATGGATTTGCCTTTTTGCTGGGGTAAAGCCCTCTCTGACAGAGAGAGATCAGTCTCAGCAAGGCAATGGGACCTTCTGGCTGAAAATAGCTGTGGAAAATTGCTTTCCTACCTGGATGTTCCAAGGGTAAAGGGACCTCTCTTCATGTAAGATATTTCAGTATGCATATTTGGATCCATAGGGCTTACAAAGATGGCTGCAGAGCTGCCAACACTGGGTCTTGGTTGGGGTAATGCAGTTCAGCATCCGAGGTCACTCGCTTAGCATGAATGCTCCCTGGTGCCATTAGTATGTCATTCCCCATCCTTTCTCCAGCTCAGATGTTCCCTCTGTGTCGACAGATGTTACTGTCAGGGCCTACAGAGCGCTTCATCCTCTTCCACCCAGAAGCATTTGCTGATCCTCTGAAGTCAAACGTCTCCCTGAGCCCTGAAACAAGATTCATGTGTCCCCTCCCAAGGCCAAGCCCCCAGTGTGTGAACCGGCACCAGTCCAGCAGCGTGGCCATGACAGCGTGGACTGAAAAATGCTTATTCACACAAAACAGGGATCCAGCTTCAGTCACCTTCATTATTTTCTTTGGTGACCTCTTCTAATTCCACACTGTTTAGTGCTAAAATTGTCACTATTAAAAAAAAAAAAAAAAAAAAAGCTTTTATTGCCCAAGTTGTACATGTTATATTTGTTGTATTGTTGTATTATTTCTTGGGGTTCCCTTTGTTCATTTTCAGTGTATTTCCCATTCCTTTAACACTGAACTACAATATTTTCATGAATCCCTTTGCAATACATGTGTGCTGACATTTATTCTGCATGTGGCTGCTTGGCCAGCTTGGAAATACTTTGCTATCCCTCCACCTATCTATAAACATTTCAGTCACTCAGTCATGGAGCCAAAGCAATACCAGGTGACTTATGTGACAGCTTATTCACCGTAAATAATGAGTAGTGGAAGAAAAGTACCACTGTGAATCGTTCACAAGCCATCAGTAGATAGAAATATGTTCCCATGATAAGTACTGTTGTAATAACAAAGTGCATTCATACAAAACAAACAGTTCACAGTTGACAGTAAATTTCTGAGAGAAAAAGAAATCCAGCATTAATGGAATAAATGGCTAATCATGTGTCACTCCAGCTGTTTTAGGGAACTACCACAAGTCTCACACATTTCCACAGAAAACCAGTAATGTATCACAGTGTTTAACCAGTAGACTGAGCTATTGCAATGGACCACTGGTGACAGCAGAAAGGTCAGGGCAGCACACATATTTTAAGATTTTTTTAACCAAGACAGACATTTTAAGAGGCAACCTCCCACATACTCAAGTCTGACCATTTCTGTTCCTGACAGTATGTTCAGGACATGCATTTTGTGTGTACGTGTCTTCATTTGTAAAAGTTTTCCATATAAATCTTAGTGGTTTATCACATAAGAGCATCATTTCCTACTTCTCCACCTCCCCAGGAATCTAATTCCTCCCTCATCTCCACTGCACCTGTCTCTCCTGTGGTCCTTAATATCAGTAGTAAGTCATCCGTACACTGACTGGTTTCTGTTACTTGGTCTCCAGATTTAATTTCTTTTACTCCTTGGTGATTGCTGTCAGCTAAGCCATTAGTTCATTTCCTAGTATTAAAAAATAAGGACACAAGAAAAGAGTGTTTTCCCTGGTAGAACTGGTTATGGTTCTGATCTCCATAAAACTTTCAGAAATAGTGCAGACTTTTATAGAATGGTTTGGCTCAATTTCTAAACTATCTCTTGCTGCAAAAAATATTGGCAAGACACCAAAATTCTCAAGCCATCTTATCAAGAGCTTTTGAGAAAGCTGCAGCTAGTTGTTTTGAGGGATTAATTCTGATTTGTCGTATTCATCCCTAATAATGTTTAACAAATTCAACCCAACCAGAACACACATATCCCTTTTTTTTTTTTTCCCAGTAACCTAAGCTTTGGGCTTCTGTTTGGTTATCATCATCTTAGAGAGCTATGCAGAAATTCGGATGACGGACACCTGCCCAATGGACACCAGGAAATGTTGGCCATAGGATGTAATGTCCCACATGGAGGATGCAGCGGGGAGGATCCTGCTGTTGGACTTTTGGATATCTGCTCTGGGAAGATCACAGGGTGAGACACTAAGGTGCAGACCACATAGGATGTCTAGCTAGTCTCCTTACGCCAAGAAAAGTTAATGGCGGTGGCCCAAGTAGGAACAGGAAGGAAGTTGCAGACACAAAGCTTGATTTGATAATGAGGACTTTAAATAGCAAGATCTCAATGGTGTAATAATGTTCTCAGAACAAAGTATGCAGCAGACAAAGAAGCAGAAAGGGAATGTCTCAAGGCATATATAAGAAAAATTCATATGGGATTGGGATCTGGACTTGATAGAAATTCAACATATTTTTGGAATTGATAGAATGTGCCCTTGAGAGTTTGGTTCCCACATGGCCAAAAAAGACCTCAGCTGGAAATGGCCTTTAAGAATTTGGTTTAAAAAACAACTGCTGAGCTAAGACTAAATATTTGCATGTATCTATTTGAATGCTAGAATTAAAAAAAATTATGAGAGATGAACTGGAAACTCGATTCTAAAGGAGGGTATTGACTTAACAGGCTTATTATTTACCTGGCAGAGAGAGAGCAATCAGTGGGACATTCACACCAGGGTGTAATTCAAGTAGTAACAACAAAGTAACTGGCAGCAGTTGAGAAGAGACATCAGGGAAATCCTAAAGGTCAATAAAAAAGTTTGCTGCATCAGTAAGGAGCACACAATTTCTGTGGACTGCAATTTCATGTGTATGTCGAAAGAAATGTGGCTGCACACTGTAGTCTACGCATAGTAGGCAACACCATGCCAGTGAACGAGTCATCAAGCAATGAGTAATACTAGTCAGTCTGTCAAGGCAGAAAACACGAGAATAGAAGTAGACTTCAATGACCCCCAAGGTGACTAGTGACTGTTACAAAGGGGAGAGGTGCTGAGACTATGTTTTCAGGCAGCGTAAGTGACTGTTTCTTCAGAGAATATGAAACAGGAGAAGCAACTTTTGATTTAGTATGGAGCAGTCCAGGAGACCTGGTTCAGGGTCTAACCATCAAAACGCGGCTCCACAAGAGTGACCGTAATAGACTGAAGTTTAGTTCTCTGTAGGAATGTGGGGGAAAAAAAAGCAGAAATCACTCTGGTAAAGTTTAAAGGGAAGCTACAAACAAACAAACAAACAAAAAGGAGACTAGTTAAAAGGGAATTTAAAGGAATTTAAAGGAATGGCTAAAGGGTAAAATGATTGAAAGTGGTGGGGATAATTTTGAAAGACATTATATTGGAAGCTCTGGAACATTATTTAAAACTTTAAACGGCCAAAAATAATTCTGGCCATGGTTATACAGCAGCAATAAAAGAAGTGACTAGAACTAAAAAGATACCTTTCAAACAAGGAAAATAAACTCTGGCAAGTTAATGTAAAACCATTAACATGGGCCAAAAGTTTTGTGCTTGAGGAAGAACTTGCTAAAGACATAAAAACTAGCAATTATATTTTTTTCAAGCATTAGATGTCAAGCACATGCCATGGGGCTTGTGCAGCCCATAGAAGATCAAAAGTCAGTGGGACAACTATGGAAGAAATAGTTCAACAGGAAAGTTAAAGAGGAATTTAGTAATGTTCCCACATGGGAAATTTTCATTACAAGGTATGAGTATAAGGAACTGTTTTATATTTTAGGGTTGAAATTAAAAATTGATTAAATAAAATTCATCAAGACCAGATGATATTTTCCAAAGAGCTGTGAAGAAATAAAAAAATGAAATTCCAGCCTGTTAACTGTGCTGGTTAATCTGTCACTTCTCTCTGTATAGGCACCAGAAAATAGAAGGCGGAACATTTCTTGCCGATTTATTAGAAGGAGTTGAAGAGGAAATATGGAAAGCTACAAAATGGGAAGCCAGATTTTTTTGTAAGGAAAGCTGGTAGATACTATAATATAAGATAAAATAAGCAGGCACATAAGGCAGAACAAGATGGTGTCTCATCCAAAACTGGCCAATAGAGCACTCCTAGATCCTGGAGGTGAGGACAGATGTAGCCATGAGTACTTGGATTTCCAAAGAGTTTTCAATAAAGTTTGCCTCCAAAACAGTCATGGGATAAAAGGAAAGGTCTTCATAGATTATAATGGCCATTTAAATGTTATGAAAAAAGAGGGGAATCACAGAATCACTGTCACTGACCTTTATGTCTTAAGAAAGTAATGCTGAAGTTGGGGCAATCTGCCTACAACAGTAAATTAAACAGTGCCAGGGAACCTTCATGGGCAGTGGAATTCACTAATTACAACATAATGCTATCAAATTTTATGCCTGCCCTCTGGCTTGTTTTTTCCCAGCCAATGTACACTGTACCGAACAATTCACAGGCACTCTCTGGCAGCTGGCGGAGCCCAGGGATAATTTCCAATTGTCAGTGTGGATACAACCACCCGCTGCTGAAAGGTAGGGGAGTACTAATACAAGGTATGGACATGTGTCATGCCATGTTAAGTGTGATATAAAGAGAAATAAAAGTATAATATGAAGATGTATAAAGATTGCTAAGCCACCATCCATCACATTTGAGAAGTCATAGCACTCAGGTCAAGTTCCCAGTTTTTAAACTGGAAAAGGAGAAACATAACCCCCACTTTTAAAAAGGGAAAAAAGGAAGACCTGGGAAACTACAGGCCAGTCAGCCTCAGCTCTGTGCCCGGCAAGATCATGGAGCAGATCCTCCTGGAAACTATGCTAAGGCACATGGAAAACAGAGGTGACTGGTGACGTCCCACATGGCTTCAGTAAGGGCAGATTGTGCCTGACAAATTTGGTGGCCTTCTATGACAGGGTTACAGCACTGGTGGACAAGGGAAGAGCAACTGATGTCATCTAACTGGACTTGTGCAAAGCATTTGGCACTGTCCCACACAACATCAGTGTCCCTAAATTGGAGAGACATGGATTTGACAGATGGACCACTCAGTGGATAAGGAATGGGCTGGATGGCTGCATCCAAAGAGCTGTGGTCAATAATTCAATGTCCAGGTGGAGACCAGAGATAAGTGGTGTCCCTCAGGGATCTGTACTGGGACCAGTGTTATTTAACATCTTTGTTGGTGACATGGACAGTGAGATTGAGTGCACCCTCAGCAAGTTTGCGGATGACACCAAGCTGAGTGGTGCGGTTGACACACTGGAGAGAAGGGATGCTACCCAAGGGGACCTTGACAAGCTCGAGAGGTGGGCCCATGCGAACCTCATGAAGTTCAACAAGGCCAAGTGCAAGGTCCTGCACCTGGGTCGGGGCAAGCCCAAACATCAGTGCAGACTGAGTGATGAATGGATTGAGAGCAGCCCTGAAGAGAAGGACTTCAAGGTACTGGTTGATGAAAAACTCAACACGAGCCAGCAACATGCACTTGCATCCCAGAAAGCCAACCTTATCCTGGGCTGCATCAAAAGCAGCGTGGCCAGCAGTTTGAGGGAGGTGACTCTCCCCCTCTGCTCCACTCTGGTGAGACCCCACCTGCAGAGCTGCGTTCAGCTCTGGGGCCCCAGCACAAGAAGGACACAGAGCTGTTGGAGTGGGTCCAGAAGAGGGCCACAAGGATGATCAGAGGCTGGAGCACCTCTCCTGTGAAGACAGGCTGAGAAAGCTGGGGTTGTTCAGTCTGGAGAAGAGGAGGCACTGGAGAGACCTGATAGCAGCCTTCCAGTGCCTAAAGGGGGGCCTACAGGAAAGCTGGGGAGGGACTCTTTATCAGGGAGTGCAGTGACAGGACAAAGGGGAATGGCTTTGAACTAAAAACAGTAGGTTTAGATTAGATATAAGGAAGAAATTCTTCGTGATGAGGGTGGTGAGGCACTGGCACAGGCTGCCCAGAGAAGCTGTGGATGCCCCATCCCTGGCAGTGCTCAAGGCCAGGCTGGATGGGGCTGTGGGCAGCCTGGTCTGGTGGGAGGTGTCATGCCCATGGCAGGGGGTTGGGACTAGGTGATTTGTAAGGTCCCTTCCAACCCAAACCATTCCATGATTCTATGATTTTATGATTTAATCTCTATAGAGAGTTCTTGGGAACATCAGCCCAATCCTTGATAGTGCTCATAAGGGAAATGTTAGAAAACCAAAAGAATTTTAAGAGTGAGCAGAAAACAGCATGATTGCATGTACAAATCCATGGAATGACCATGTTTTGAAATATTATAAATTCCAGTTGAAGCTGTCCCAAAAAGCTTTTGTGCAAGCTAGAAAAGCTTCAAAGAAGGGCAGGAAGGATAACCAGAGATTTAGACTAACTTCTGTAGCAGGTGGTTTTAGAAGGCTACAGCTCCTCAGCTTGGAAAAAGGATGGTTGCAGAGTGAAGAAAAAGATTGTGGTGGACAAAGTCCTACAAAATCACAGATGACACAGAAAGAGTGAGCAGAGAACAGCTGGTCCCTGTTTTCCTAAACCCTGCAATCAGCATCTCAAGTTATGAGGCAAGGGGTTTAAAGCCACAAAGGAAAGATCATCTGCATAATTACACTTCTTAACATGATGCCCGAGCATGAGCACACTGTTGAGCCCAAAGGTATAAATAGATCAGAAAACAGTGAAACAGACTCGTGGATAAGAAGGATGGAATCCGAAACATGATGGTGCAGAACAACATTCAGTGAAAAGTCCTTGAGGCACTCTGCTGGAAGGTGGGAGACTCACCAGGGGGAGGCCACTCCACATTGGTCCTGTTTCTCTGTTTCTCCTGAGCATCCTCTGGTGACCGTTGGCAGGGACAGGTAATGGGGCAGATAGATCTGATCCAGGATGTCTGTTCCTTCATTCTTATTCCATCCTGATCAAGGTTAGTCACTTCTGCAGTGTGGGCTTTCTCGGTCAGGTGTTTGGGGGATTTTTTAATAAAAACACTAATTACAGTAGTGGACAGGAGTGAATTAGAATTTCTGACAGCAAATGAAAGAGCTGATCTTTATTCTGCTTAGGGAACTAAAAATACAATCAGTCTTTTAAAAAACTAGGATATGTATTTGTCAACAGCTTTTTAGAAATAAAAAATGCGCTTTTTAAAATGTATGCTGGGGTCGCGTCTGTTTCAACAGTGACATGAGCATATTTCTTGGTGTGGAGGATTTTTTTTCCCAGTAACTCCATGTTCTAATGAGCTTATTATGAATCACTGAATGAGCATCATTGACACAAGCTTTGAGGATAGGACCAGCCCTTGAGAGTATCTGCACAATCACTTGGCTTTCCTCTTCATTCCTCACACTGTTGCATTGAAAGCTCCTTCTGCCAGGTTGTTTGATCCTGGTGAGCACATAGTCCGTTCTGGTCAGGAAAACAGTATGCCTTGCATAAGCATATTGTATTTTTTATTTTAAGAGCTTGTCACAATGAATTGAAACAAATTTGATGTGGTAGGACACCAGAACTCCACAAAAGCCAAACCCACTTGAAATAATAAATAAGGAGTCAGATTCTTGCACAGTGACTTAGTCATCTGCGGCTCTTGGAGGCATCTAAATCTCACCTGATGAATTGTCTCTGACATTCCCAACAGTCTACGAGAAGTAGATAGATGAAGGTCCTTTGTTGAATAGGTGGCCCAGCTTCCACATGTGCAGTGCAGTGCCCTTCACCACCTCTAACTGTGACCAGACTATCTTGCACTTTGCTTTCCTTCCACTGAATGTCTAAGTCATGCCTCCCACAGCTGCGAAGCTTTCAGAGTCCTTATGTATAAGCGTGAGAAATGAGATCTGGGGGAGCTGAGCTCAAAAATTGCTGGGACTGGACCAGAAGTATGGAGGGGCAACAGAGCTCAGTGAGCCAGGGTGAAGGAAGAACTGGAGAGGGAAGGTCAGGCAAGATGAGCAGCACCCTGGGTATGGGGGCATGAGTAGGGAGATGATGTGCATCCTGGGACTTGATGCCCAAAGTCGATGCTGGTCTGCCTTATGAAGCTGACTTTCAATAGCCCTCCTCATCTCATCTGTCACCCCAAGGGTTCTCCTTTAGGAGCAGCTGATGCCAGAGCACACCGAAAGTGTCACCGGTCAGGCTATACAGGAGGCTCATCCGACCCAGAGCTTGTCTCTGAAAGCCAGTGCAAGCCTAAGGAAGAGTGACAACACAGCAAATATACAAGGTACTTCTCTCTAAGAATCTCTTGGCTTGTAAATATTTTCAGTTTATCAATTGTTTGAGCCAGAAGTGGCTTCTGTATTTCACAGGAGATGAACCACTTCAAGTTGTTCTGGTCTCCTGTTGAGCCCTTGTAAACTCTAATCCTCCGCAACATGCTTTGACAAGGCAGACTGCAGGTCTGCTGCCCACTGGTGAAAGCTCATTTCCTTTTATTTGTTTCAAAACTGGTTTCTACTAGGTTTTCTTGATAGCCATAGTGGAGCTGGGAAGAGTGAACCTATCTGACTTCTCCTGGGCTGTTCACAATTTTGCAGGCATCTGCCACAGCCCCCTCGATCATATTCTTTCTAGGTTGAAGAGTCCTGCTCTGCTTAGTTGTTCCTCACAATGGGGCTTTCCCAGACATTCGATCATAACTGATGTCTTCTCCAAACTTTGTTCAGACATATTCTAATCTCTTTGAGAGGAAGGACTTGCAAAGGAAGTGGGTGCACAGGTTCTTGGCTCCCTCGGTGTATGGCATCTTAACAAATATCAGTTGGTCCACAGCTACCAGGACCATGGGGAAATCAGCTGAAATACTTTTTAGATGTGGAATAATTGATTGACCTCCTCATGGGCCAGAAGCCAGTACAAAAGGAATCCATTTGCCCAAAAGATGTTAATTTTGATTAAACATGGGATTTTTAGAATGAAAAATTTCATTTGGAATTATCATTCTGAAGCAAGACAAAAGAATCTCTATTTTGATTTTAAATAAAAGTTAACATGTTAAACTTATATTGTATAATAAAAGGTTAAATTTGCTTTTGAAATTCCCTCTGGAGATGATGGGAATTTTTTGCCATACTCTGCCTTAAACTACTGCACACATATATATAATTTTTCTTTGCCCCAGAGCAGGGAAATCATCAGTCAGTGATCAGCCACTAAAAGGCATGAGCCACCAGGAAGAATATGAAACACGCTTGGTCATGAGCTGTCTTTCCCCAAATCCACCACACTGCTCTCAGCAGCTTGCAGGGGAAAGCCTTCTTCAGGTTCCTGAGGGAACAAGGATCTTGAATTCTGGCAAAAAAAAAGGGAAAAAGAAGGCAGCTGGCAGTCTCCTTTCCCTCACAGGGTTGGTCACCTTCCCCCTAGAAGTTTCTTCCACCCTTTTCCCTCCTTCCTATCTCTGGTGGAGCTGGGTCAGCTTCCTCTGGACCCAGGAAGGTCTCTGGTCCTCAAAGAGATGGGAACTGCATTTGTGCTGAGAGCCCCACTGCTCCCTTCCCTTTGCAGCCTGCTTGGGAGCGCCAGTGCTAAATTAAACCGGATTGCACTTTTACCACTTCAGTAATTTAGATAAAAGTAACATTTTGTTTGAGAGCAGCAGCAATTATGCCCTGGGGTTTGGGATTAACGTGATTAATACTTTCTCCATCTCCAAGTGGCCCTCCCACTCCCTCTTCTGCTGCAATCAGAGTCTTGTCTTTCAATGGCGCTACAGTGGATGGTGTTACCCAAAAGGGGGCTTTCTGCATAAATCCTTATTAGGGAGTATTGCAAGTGTTTAGCAATGAGCATCTTGGAAAAAAATAAAAGAGAACTGTATCGCAATGCATTAGTGTCTGTATCACATGAAAAGCCTGTCACTTCACCACCCAGGGAACTAATGAAGATCCCAATTATACAGCAATAAAATATACATATGCAGTACAGAGGGGCTGATACATTTTTAATTTTTTTTCCAAAGCCAAATGCAGAAAGAAAATTCTAATTAGCGATTTTGTCATTTTTAAATAGAAAGGTACGCAGTCATGTGAAATGCCCAGGAGCTGCCTTTCATCCCCCAGCAAACCCCAGCAAGGTCAGCCTGCGTGCCCAGCACCAAGCCCCTGCTCACCCTGCTGGCTGCTCCTGCCTTCCTCCTGGGAGGAGAAAACAGGATTTTTGGGCCCCTCCACAACACATCACTGTCTAGCTGCATTGTCCCCCTCTTCTTGCTCAAAAAAAGACAATGTGGATGGGCAAGGGTGTGCTCAGCTCAAAGCCCTCTGCTGCACTCAGCTCTCTGATCACCTCTGCATCGCTGATGAAGATTTCCTCTCTCTCAGGGAGATTAGAGCTGTGAAGACCCAGCAGATACCCTTTGGGGGTTTCCATGCCCCAAGGGAGCAAAACGGGGTGCTGGGCCACCCCACGATGGGGCATCAGGATGGCAGCAGGCATCTGAGCCTCCAGCTGCACCCTCCAGCTTGCATCTGCTTTTCTCTTGTAGTTGTCAAAGCTGGAGCGATGGCTGTGATCTCCCAGCCCAACTCCTGCCTTGACAGGGAAGACCCAGTCATCAGCTGCATTACAACACAGAGAAAAATAGGATGGAGCTTTGACAGCAAAACCAGCAACAATCCCCTCCTTTCTCTCTTGACCACAGCCCTGGAGATACTGTGGGCAGGTGAATAGTGCCCTTATTCAGAAATCCCTAGCAAAGGGGATTGTGGAGCAACAGAAGAGAAAATCTGCCCTTTTTTCCCACCCGTTCTGCAGAAGACCTGCATTATGTGATAGTTCACTCTTATTTTCTTGATGCTCCTGACCACATGCTCTGGGAACACAGCGAGCTTGCAAGGAGGAGCTGCACGTTTGTCTCAGCTACATGCTCTTGTCCTGGCTGCTCTCCCACTGCTGTGGCCCCGCTGCCACCCTCCAGTCCCAGCACCCTGGTGGGAGCACGGGGCTGCAGGGGAGGGATGCCCAACATCCCCTCCATGCCCCACATGGCACCTGGAGATGAAATCCACAATCGCAGACCTCAACCCTGCTCTGCAGACAGCATATAGGGTGCAGATGGACTTCCAGACAGTTTAGTTGTAGCCTTATGAACATGTATAAAATTAGATTTTTTTCTTTCCTGTGGTACATAATATATATACATCTGGTTGTTGTCCATAAGAGCAAAAAACCACTTACCTAACCAGACTGTCACCCCTCCCAGCCAACTATTGCTCCATACCAAGAAGGTATCAGAGCTATTCAACACACATACACACAAAAAAAACTTCAAGAGCTTTTAAACATTAGCATAGCAATATATTTCCCTTAATTGCATCCAAAAAAATGATTGACCTATTTGAGTTTCAGTTTCCAAAAACATATATATATATAAAAACATCAATCTGAGACAGGAACTCAACTTGGAAAGTTTCTGAAAAAATGCTCAAGATCTGGCAAGGTTTTAAGCAATTCAGAACAACGTTTTAAAACAGAGTTGTCAGGCAACTTGAAGCGTAAAGCAGTTCTGCCAGCTTCTCTTGTAATAAAAATAAATGGTCATTTGTTGCTTTCTGAATTCTAATATGCAGATGAGTGATTATATGATACAATGTCCTATGTCCCAAACTCCATCTTCATTTAAATTTTAAAGTCAGTATAATATGTTGCATAAATATAAGGGGAAAATAATTAGCAATGATAGCATAGTTCTGAAGAGTTTTCAAGCATGCAAAAAGCATAGAAATTGTTATTTTGACATTAATCAGTGAGCAGGCCCTGAGCATATCGGAGTTGTGACAAACATAGGATCATTATCACCAGACATGACAGGAACTTTTACCTAGCATGGAATTATTGGGGGGGGGGGGGAAACTTTTGTTTTTTTTCAGTTACAGAGATATTGAAAATATTTAAAATGCATGTTGTAACAATAGTGATTGATTTTTTTTGCTTATGGAACTGATAACGAGACATTGAGGAAATATTTCAGGATAAAATTCACCCTCATATAGCCCAGCTAATGGGCCGCTTAATTCTGGCTGAGAGGCAACGCACAGATCTCCTGGGGCTCAGCCTGGGCACCCAGCCCTTCGCTGGGTAGCACACCTGTAGCATATCACCTGTTTTACTCGGCTCTCCTGCTCCTATGTGCTCTGCTGAGTCTCTCTGCGGGAAGGTGTATACGGCCCCTCTCTGTTTAGCCTCTTGTAGCAATACAGGTACTTCAATACTGCTTGAGGCCTAGGAAGAAGGAAGAAATGACTGAGATAAAATAGACAAGGGCCTCTGGTTTAATTTTTTCTAAGTCGCAAATTTCATCTTGAAAACCTGGTATATACCTGACTGCCTTCCTAATTACTGTTATCTGAGCTACCATGCTAGTTTTAAATTTCAAGTTGAACTGGAATAAAAAGCAAAGAAAATTTAATTAATTTGTTAATTAATTATTTCTCCCTCTAATAATAAGAAGATAATGTTCACCGAGACAAAAACAGGGGCGCAGATAGATTCTGCGGCTGGTTCACCACCGCTGCACAGTCCTCATTGCTGGCAGCCACCCCGCAGTGGCGTGTCCTTGAAATCAGAGGCTTTCCTCCAGGTTCCCTCTCCTCCGTCCTCCTGCTACCTGAAGGAGCTGTTAAGCCCTCAACTAGAGTTGCTCCTGAATTGGCTAAAGGGTTTCAGAAGGCTGGTACTGATGGAAAGTTTGGGAGCAAACAATCCTAGTGGGAGGAAAGTTAAAAAAAAAAAAAAAAGACTTTTTTCGATTGTTTCTCAAAAGTAGGACTCCTTTTGAGAATGTGAAAGTAATTGGTGATAACCAAGGGGAGAGTCACCCCTGGCAGGCAGTACGTGAGTGATGGCCTCATCCAGGCAGTGTGGCAAGAGCTACTGAGGGCAATTCTGAAATCTTCCCAGTATGGGGCAGGGGGATGTCCAGGGCTTTGATTAACCGTCTGCATCCCTTTCGCAGAAGCTAAGGCTCCAGCAGCAACATTTGGGGTGAGTCAGAGAAGTGTTTGTAAGAAATTCCACCAACAGGACACTGCCATAACCTCAGAGCCATTAAACAAAGCAATGGTCAATGAATACTGGGTAGATCCTGCCCACCTTAAAAAAAAAAAAACAAAAAAAACAACACCCTATTCCCACCAAGGAAGGAGGCTGTATATCTGTACTGCAGCTAGCTGAGCTAACTAGGGAGCCATTCCAGCCTTTAGAAGACAAAATATTTGCAATGGTGATATCCAGAGGCTGAACATGACGGATTTGGAAATAAATTGAAAAAAAAAAATAATTTCCATCCAGGTGACTTTTCAGTGTGAAAAATTCTGTGGCAATGTAATTTTTCACATGGAGATATACAGCAAAATATGATTAACATTTTCTCGAGATACTATTCATAAAAACTGCATTCAGTGTGCTAGACATACATCAGCATCACATAAAGAGATTCAAAAAACTTGGTTGCTGTGATGAACATATCAAGATAGGGTTTGGAGCTTTTGAGAGAGGTCCTTCCACGACCTTCGAGGGAGAAGCTGAAGATAGCATGGAGAGGACAGGGTCTGGGCTGAGGACATGCTGAATAGGTTGGTGAGCACGTACAGAGCATTTTGATGAGAAGTAACAGAGAAGCAGTGTTAGTGCAAGCAGAAAAAATATTCTACAGTGAGCAAATGAGATGAACCTGCTGAGAAAGTCTGAGGTGTGGATTTGGGACAAGCAGGTGTGTGGCAGCAGTAGGGTGTATGGAGGAGCCTACAGCAAGGCTGGAGTAGACCAGATATAGGAAATACATAAGACATGGATCACAGCTTAGGGTGAGAAAGTGTAGGGAAAATGGAGAAGTTCTGGCAGAACTCCCAAAAGGGTAGCATTTGCTGAACTATCAAGCGTCAGTTTGGTTTTTAGTGGAGGGTTGAGCAGTTTTACAGCTAAGGCATGATGAGACTGTGGTGTAAACAGTCTGAGGTCTGTAAGTGCTTCTGAGAGCAGGGGCAGGGGGTACAAGTGACCAGCTTCCCTGTGCCACTGACCATTGCCCTTCAGACTCCTCTGTGTCCTCCATTCCCCCAGGACCAGGCTCAGAGCTCACTCCTTGCAAGACAAACCTTTTTCCAACACACAGCCAACAAATATTTCCCTGACTGACACACATCCGCTACAGTTGTCCTGGTTGTCTCTTACTGTAGTTTAAATAATCATTTCCTATATGATGTGGAATCAAAAGATTTCCCCCATTGTAACTAGTTAGAAGTACTACATTTCTTTTTACCAAGAAAACCACCTTTATACTCAAAGATATGCAGTGAGTCTTGCACAATCAATGCTGAGTTCTAAGCTCTTTTCATTGACCCCACATCTTTAATTTTTATGTGTCCAAATTGTCTCTAACAGCTCAGATACCACAGGGATCAAACTAGCCAGCTGATAGGTGCTGGGTTGCTCTTTACTTTTGCCCTGGGAACTCCCTTGCCTACTCTTTGTTCCTCCAATGCCACCCTCAACTTAGTAGCTTTATTTGAAATAATCGTTATTGAGCCTGGAATTTGATATTCTGGTTATTTTTAGAAGTCCAAGATTGAGATTATCTGGCCCCCTGGCTCCCGTGCATTGAGTTGTTCAACAGTTGCTCCTCCATGGAGGTGATCAGCTCCGTTTTCACATCCTCATTCACAGCAGCATCCTGCAGTTGCTTCTGCATTCAACGTTTTCCTCATTAGTGAAAATGGACACAAAATATATGTGTAGTTTTGGGGCCATATCCAAAAAATCTTTAATCTTCACTGTTACTGATCAGCAAACACCCTTCTTTCTTTCTTCTCTTTTTTTTCATAACACAAACAAGTCTTCTAAAATTTGCTTCATTTCAGTTTTAACTCAGCTTGACTTTTACCAATTCTCACTTTTTTTTCTACGCTTTCTGAGATTCATGACATAGGCTTATTTGCTGCTCAGTTCTTTCTTCTTGTCCTTGCAGCTGTCTGCTTGATCCTAACAGACTTTTGGATGGGGTTATTCATTGTGTTAAACCTGGAGCCCAATCTTCCAGGATTTTTCCATTTGCTTTGGAAGCCTGTTCCAGACACTATTGCATATTTGATTTCAGTACATTCCCACTGCTTTCTCTCTTATGTCTCTGAGCTGCTCAGGGCAGTCTTCTTAGATCCTTTGGGTTATCATTTGCCCTTTGAAATCAATAGCCTTACTTGTAGACTAATAAAGTGAGCCCTCCATTTGCCAGAACTAAAATAATTCAGCTTAAAGTTATTTATTACTAACTGGCTCCCTGCCAGTCAAATCCAAATGTGATGCAGTTTCACTCCCTGTTGGTAGAAGATCTTTGGAGAAGGTGTGTTGCGTGTCACAAGTAGGAACATCTGGGGTGGGCCAGCCTGTAGAAGATAATGTGTTGTGAACCGCTTCTCACCTGCCGGAGTGTGACACTGGCTCCGATGGAAGGTGACCAACCTCTGTTCCTACCAATACAGCTCCAGTGTCATGAGGAAGAAATGTCATTTCCTTTTGATGCTTTCCAAGCAAAATCTGATTTAAGAGGCAGAGAGAAAGGACAGTCGCTTGGAAGGACCTTAGAGGTGTACCTATCTTTTCTCAGAAGTGCATTTTATGACATTTCGAGGGTCTCGCTGTTTTTCTGCAAATAACTGTTGGTTTATGATCTAAATTAGGCAATGCTCATGAGGAGCAAGTGTTACTAACTTCTGTATGATCTAGGGCAGGGGTGGACATCAGTGGCTTATCTTAGCAATGCCAACAGAGTAGAAAAGCTCCTGTATTTCTCAACTTGCCAAAAAATCACAGCCAAACCCTATGTCATAAGAGTTTGGTCTTCTGTGTGCCATCACTGCATCTCCACAGCCAGTACCCATGGGTACCACTGCACTATTTGCCCTAGAGCCAGCTTAAACCATTCCACCCGAACCAACTCATCGCTGCATACACCAGCAACTCAGGAATATGAAACACCGTTAGCCTTTTATCTTAAAATACACTTTTCTCAGGAATTTACCTGTGCTTTTTCTGTTTCTTCAGTGAGAAGTTAATCTGTCTGTCAACAAGTGCCCTTCCATTAAACCTGCACTTGTTTATTTTAAAATAAAAGTAAGCTGCCACACTGAGCATAAAAACATGCAGTGTTTTATGTGGAAATCTGAAAGAATATTACATTAAAATGCACATTCTTTGCTCCTTTCTGAATCTCATGAGACTCTCTTCCAGAGAATTTCAACTGGGAAATGTGTTCTTCTGCATTAAGGTGAATTAAGCCTTTTCAACTATAAATGTTTCTCTGCTTAATTCACACTGCTTTAGTGAAGTTTGCTTTAAAATAAACAATAAATATTACTTTGGCCCAACTGCTTCTCTGTGCCTGTGGTAAAAACTGCATTCACATGCCCTGGTCCACCAAGGCAGGTCTACAGAGATGTGGCTGGGTTCAGCACACTGATCCCTAGGTGGTAGAGATTCTTGATCCCTGGCGCAGCCCCATGGAGGGAGGACATCCCTGGGAGAGAACAATGAGGAGGATCCCACTGACTCTGCTACCTCTTTGCATCCCCACTGCGGGGTGAGGTGGCCATGGGTCAAGTCCTGGACTCTCAGCATGCTCCACCTGCCGGGGGTGGTGTCATGAAACTTGATGTGTATCATCCACTGCTATCCTGCCCCACCCAAACAACCGCACACAAGGCTCTCCAAAACTCCAGTTTCAGCCCCACTGCACATGGAGCTGGAGTGGGGACATCCTGTGTCTGAGGTGTAAATCCTGCCCATGAGAGAGGTGACTCCATGCATGGTCCTGCTGGGTCTGCAGGGAAAAGACCTGTGGGTCTTCAAGGGCTTTTGCACACAAATTATCTGAAAAGACTGTCTGGGCCTTGGTTTTCTGTGTGTTTTTTGTTTGTTTCCCTGCAGAGTGAAATATCAACTTTATACTGATGCACACTTCGCCCTGTCCCCCTATCCAGGTCACCATCTCCAAATCTTTCTCCTGTGCAAATCAGACTCAAGTGGAAGAAGAGGGTGGTGGGAGCTTGGGCACGCAGTGGTTCTCCTCAGAGCATGAAACGTGAGCGCTGCCTTGTCAGAAAAGAGCGGTAATACGGATGTGTGTGTGTGTGTGTTCAACCCGTGAGGCTGCCGTAATTAAAAGTCCTCGCTGGGATTCTGGCTGACCCTTAGCTTTATACACACACGGATGTCAAATGTCAAACTGTCTCCCCAGCTCCAGCAAAACTGGCCTGATGAAACAGCCGTGAGTGAAAGTAGAGCAGTCTATTGGGACATCTGGCATTCAGCATAATTGTTTATGAGACAAAACTTGCCAGAAGCAGCAGCAGGCCAAATTGGAAAGAACTAATGGCTAAATACTGGGGAATTATCCGGCTGGAGCAGTACGGCCCAGCCTGGTTAATTAGGAGCTTGCAATGAATATAGAATCGCTATTAATTTTAACCCACCATGCTTTTCCTGAGGCAAAATAGTGAGAGTATCAGTATTATGTGATTTGGTAAATGGTAGAAGGGAATGTTTAATAATGGTGGATTTTCTTCTTTATCTTAAGTGCTTTACCCTTCATCTTGCAGATACACACCCATGCCAGGAAGTCAGCTAAGCTGATGGCAGCAGGCACACCAGAATTTGGCCCTGGGTGCGTTTTCAGTGCCTTCTGCAAAATTTTTCAGTGGCAGCAGTACTCTGATGCCTGCCCACTGCTGGGTGGCTCTGCTGGCTGCCGAGGGCCCCCAACTTCCCTCGGTCCTTGGAGTAGCCGACCGCTGGGCCTCCCTCCCACAGAGTGGAAGCCGGGGCTTTGCTGCTGCAGGGAGACCTGGGGTGGGGGACACGGGGCAGGATGGGGGAGATGCATACCCCAGGTGCTGCTGCGAGGGGTGTCTGATGGGCAGTGCAGGCAGCAGAGATCGCCATGGGGGCCTGGGGCAAGGAGGCTGCACTGGGGACAAGGGGAGAGGGGAGGGCCAAGAGCTCTGAGGGATTTGGGGTCCAGAGGTGGAGGTGGCTCGGGGCAGAAGGGAGATGTAATGAGGTGGGATAAGCTAAGGCACAGGATGGGGCTCTGCGCTGTGGCCAGAAGCATCAGTCACCAGGGCTGAGGGTACGAAGTAGTGGAGATCATGCTAGCTGGTGAAGGAACCTACTTTATTTCAACTCCATAGTTTCCCTCAAACATGAGTGCTGCAATGCAGAGGAACCTAAGGGAAGTGATGACAAACACACTGACAGCCATCCTGTTCGTGTCAGGGCTGAGATAGATCGGGGTTGTGACACTGGAGTTATTGGCCTCTGAACAGATGAACTTGTTTGGCTCTAATAGCCAGATAAAGGCTGACCTGATGAGTGGAATGCCCACCAAGCCTCAGCAATCTCTTCTGAGGCATCTTTGTCTTCTGCATGATCTGTTCAGCCTAACCATCACTTGGGAGTGTCTGTTTGTATGGCATCTTGATGACAATTCCAAGGAGGTTGCTTTGAGTTTAATCTTACTACTTATTAAAGGAGATGACATTTCCACCCTCAGATGTTGTATTATGCATTAATCCCCAAAGTTACCAGTTCCCAAAGAGCAGAAGTGATTGTGGTAGATGTCTGTGATAAGACAAAAACCATCTCCACGAATTGTAAATAAGAAGTCACCCCAGTCTGGAAGTTCTTTCCCTCAACAAGACAAAAGAAATCAGTTTGGATTTTGGACCATTGCCTCTGGATACTTTCCATGGAAACATTCAAACTTTCTGCAGGGCCTGGGGCATAGCCTGGCAAGAGAAATATGCACTTATAATTCTCTTTATATATTAACACTGATTTGGGCAATCAGTCCTACATCTTGGCTAAAGCTCCTGCTTAAATGTTTCATATCTCAAATTTCAATGTTCTCAAACTGCACCCAGTGTTCTTGAACTGTAGCTTTAATTTCTCTGGAAATGCCTGGATAACAGTTACCCCAGTACTAGAGAGTGATGTACATCAAGGAAGTGTCCCAGGAGGGTGACGCTGATCGCTTTCGTTCTTAACCCAGGCATATGACTTTCCAAATGTACATGAAAATTCCCTAAGTCGCTCAACAAATTCATCCTCCTTTGAACTCATGATCAAGATGTTGTCCAAGTATGGCAAGATGCATGGAATTATGGAAAGCAGAGGGCTGAAAATTTCCCCAAATGATGGAAACTTCAGCTCACGATTAGAATCATACCCTGAGACTCCTGATTGTGAAGCTGCAACATCTTTATATGCCCAAGCAAGATCTAATTCTGCGAGATCTTCCAGCAACAGCAATGACTAATTGATTAACGGCAAGCATGAGAATCAGCTGCTCTTGGTACCTTGTTGGTGGTTCATTTGTAAGACCAGAAAGCCACACACCAGCACTTGGGGTGTGCATCACATTTTGGACCTGCAGCAATGCAGGGCCAGAGCTCATTATGCTTTGCATTTCTGGTCACTTCTAATCGGAAGAAAGATTTTGGAAGCAGTACAGAGACCTGAGGTAGGAGGTTTACATGTGGGACCAGGTCTTCTACCCCACCATGTGACATCTTTCATGTGCTAACATGCATCCTCCATCCTTGTACCTTCCAGTGCTGTCTGATCCTGGCCAGTCTCAAAACAAAGCACTTGCTTTGAACCACTGGAGTAATTCTTGCTTCATCTAATAGAAAATAATGATGTCTATTCCTGTATCAGCACTCAGCACTAGAAAATAAGCCCTACCTCTGTGCAACTTCCAGCCTGATCCCTCAGCCTCCCCCTGTTCTCCTTTCCTCAGTTACTCCATCTCTCATAGGATGCTATTGCTATGATCCAGGGTAGACAACCTGAAATCTTTTAGGAAGGAAGACTTTTTCTGGGACAGGTTCCAAGTGACCTTTCTTGCTTAATTTAAACTTAAATTTATCTCACATTTTAAAAGCCGAATGCACCAGGTTGTAAAACATTTATATAGACAACAGAAAATAGAGTCTGAGTGCTGTAATGAACTACACTTTCCATATTATTTGTGACAATGTATTTTTATTGGAAATTTCAACACATGTCTGGTGGGACATCACTTGGCTCCTGTATCTTCTGAAATGAAATAAAATCCTGTGTTTTTACTAATAGCTGTGAAAATTCTTAGCAGGCGTTAATAAAGTAGGAGAAAAAAACCTCTCTCTCTGTCTTTTTCCACAAAGAAATAGATTAGATCAGACTTTGAAAAAAATTTATGAACAAAAAATGAACAAAGATACTGGGTGGGATTTGTGAAAATACCAAGGAAAGAAATACACCTTTACTCCCCTTGAAATGCATTTCTTGCTGGTGCAGTGGTACACATGCATAGATTTTATACAATTTATACAATGTTATCTTTCTTCTCAAATATTTAAAAACCTGTTACGCTGTTTCGAAAGCTCACTCGGGGTATGTCGTTTTAGCTTCTCATCAAGCTCCAATGTATGCATTTCTCGGTATATCTGCTAAAACAAGCAAGCATTCCTCATTCACCTGGTATCAATTAGAGATGCAGAATTTTTAGCTTTCCATCCTGAGTGGAGCAATCTCAGAAAGCTGCCACTGTTGACTTACTGGTAACCTAGGGCAGGGCGAGATGTACTGGCAACATGTTCTGCTCCCGACTTACAAATGGCAGAGAGAGGCTGAGAAGAATAAAAATACCTCTGTGTAGAGCTGGGCAGAGTGTTTAGAGCCAAAATACAAAATCTTGTCTGTTTGCACCTTTAAAACCCAAAGATCCCTGGCCAGCACTGTGCAGGATGAACATGCCCCAGGACCAACCAGTCTGCTTTTAGCTGGGGGAGACACACCGGTTCCATGAGCAATTAAGGCTGAAGAAGACTCAGTATGCCTGAAATGGTTTTCCACATGTATTTACATGCTCCTACTCATCCACACCCTGGTGTTATATGGGTCAGGATCACTGACACTGGTAAACTACCAGCAGTCACTGATTTAGAGAGAAAAATTGGTGAAGAAAACTGCAGAAGATGCAGGGTCAGAGCCACTAAGAAACCTGCTGCCTGCCTGTCCCATCCGGCTCTGCCCACCGAGCTCTCCCTGTGCATCATGCTGTTTTCTCACCACATACAGGATGGACCTTGCTAAGACAGAGGAGGGTACGTTTAGATGTCCTGGTGAGGGCAGGCCAAGGGAAAGGCTTGCTGGAATGATGGTGGTTGGACTATGGAACCCTTCAGAAATTAAATAAATGCATATACATACACAGAAAATGGGAAGATGCTGTAAAATGAAACTAAATGTTGCTGGGGTACGTGGAGCTGAGCACTGGAGGATCTGAACATGCCCGGCTTGTTGCGTGAAGATCACCAGGATCTTTGAAGTCCTAATGTAAAAACCAGGTATTTCTGTTTATCAAGGTGTGCTCCACATTAACCAGAAGTTACAGCTGGGGCAGCAGGAGCCCTGGCTGTGACATCCACAGCCAGGTTACACGGAGAGGCGGTCAGATGGTCATGTGTCCAGATGGCCAGCTGAACCTGCTTCCTCCAAAAAAATCTCACCTTTTCCAAACCCCACATCCAGCTAGAAGCACTACTCTGCAGAGCAAATATGCAGAGCTTTGCTGGAGGTTCTGGCTATCCTTGGTGCTTGGGAACACTCACAGGGTCTTGCTACATGTCCAAGGCATGGGGTGCCACCAGGGGTAAAGAAGAAGGCAGAGATTCATCAGTCTGATCTGGTGTGCATCCCCAAACGTAGCCTGCACCCAGGCACTGTGCTGTTGAGTGCAGGTTTTGTGAATTACTGTTTTTTTGTTATGTTCTTGTTTTTTTATTTTTATTTTTTTCCCCCAGACAATTTTTAATGGCCTTCAACTCAGTGAAGAAGAGCTGCAGGACACACCCCACGTGCAGTTAGCTTTGTCACTGAGGTGCCCCTGTGTGGATGGAGACAGCTGTCCCCGCATGGCTCCAGCGAATGTGGCTCCTGCTCATTTTCCACTGCATTGGTGTCATGGAGCCTGGTGTGGTTCAAATAACTGTGATTACAGCCTTACATTTTCTGTGATTCAATTAACAGCCTGATTAGTGAGATACTATTCCATTTTATAATTAGATTAATGGGAGCATTCATTCAGAAGTTGTTATCTCACTTAATAATGACCTCACTGATTATTCTATCTCCTTTAACTGACTGATTTTGATTAAAATAAATATAGCTCACAGCACCTGGAAATTCATCCTTCTATTTAGAAGGAATCTGATAGAAAGAGATTCCCTTTTAAGAATTTCTTGAGAGTGATTAAATATTTTGGTCCTCCTGAGGCTGATTTTTCCTGTTTTTAAAGATGACATTTTTGAAATATTTGACAATAAAATATTTATCAAGCCCTGTATTTATATTTTCAATACATCTGTTTCTACTTTGACTGTTTGAACATAATTTCAGCAGAAATATGTATTTGCATGCCGTGCTGATTTCATAAAAAATAAAACAGCCGCAAGTGTTTATACACACGCGTGCGTTTTCACACACATAGACAACATACCATTGCACATTACTGTTCATGCAATCCTGTACCTCACACAATGATTTCTGCTTTGGGAACACACACAGCCATCAGTCATTTAGCCAATTGAACTTATCAGATTCCCTGCTGCTTGTGATGTTATTTTGTATATTAATCTATTTTCTAAAAGCTGTAAGAATGAAAAAGAACAACTGCTAAACATTTTAATATGAAAAAAGGCAAAAAGCCAGGAAAATTGCGTTAGCAGGTTTGTCAGAAAAAGCAAAGCACACCTGATTATCACAACACAACAATTGGTGGCAATCACCAAATCTGTGCTGTTTTGGGCAACTTCAGTTTTGTCGTCAGGAAAGTGAACTGCATCGTGACCATTGACAGCACCTGTTTTGCGAGGTGCTGAGGGAACTTCACAAGACAGAAAGCATATTTTATCAAAAAGTATCTAGCTTCTTTTGAAGAATCTCGGGTATAGGGACAAGCAGCCCCTGGTGGAAGATGACTGGGGTGATCTGTTGCTCTTGCTCCCATGGGAAGGGCTCAGCTGTAACCCGATTTTCATGGGGCCCTAAGGGGACTCTGTGTCCCTCATTTGCAATGCAGTGATGGGGGTGCAGAGCACAGCCTGCTTCCTCTGTGTTTCACCCCCAAATGCTGAGGATGGAGAACTGCATGGTTTTGCGCTGGTTAAAAAGAAAAAAGAAATCCCATCAGAGCAGGGCTGGTTCTGCTCACAGAACCGCTGCCTCGGTGGAGGGGATGGGGGGACACAGACCTTTGCTGGAGTGGGGCACAGGCTTGTAAAGATATAGGCATCACTGATGGCCAGACACAAGTCGGGTTAGTATTTAAAGAATTGATGTAGCTGGTTTTCTCCAAAGGCAGCCGCCAAGCTGATATCAGACTGATGCTGGCCCAACAGCAGCAGCAAAACTCATTGGTGATAAAGGAAGGAAAATCTATCAGGAAAAGCTGCAGTTAACAACAGGGTCTGGGCTCATGCAGCCAGTGAAATGGGAAACTGCTGAAATTACCCATCTACTCAGGCACTGAATAACCCTACAAACAGAACCCATAGTCTGGCCTGCTAGGAGCAGGTCACCTCCTAACACATCCTAACCTACTCTTAAATACTTCCAGCCCATCCAATCCATCTGCAGTCTGCATGCCTGAATCCTACTCACACCGCTGGTGCTGGCTGCCAAAATGTCTTTCTGCAGCTCTCAGGTAGAAGGGAAAAGATGCTGCCAGAGCTGAAAAGAGGCAATGGAGCTCCTCCCTGGGGTCGCTGCCCTGCTAGTTCTAGCAAGCCAAAAAAAATGAAAAAGCAGCAGAGCAGCCACTGAAGATGAAAGCTTCAGATTTGACCAGAAATGCCTGTGCCATCAAAGAGGGGAGTGTGGTAGAAACTTCAAGGTGAGAGTCAGGATCAGCAGGATCTCCACTTGCTTCAGGACCTTTTGCTTGCCATGTTAAAGCATCTCCCCTCTGATTTCATCCCTCCTAGGCTTGTCAGCATGCTTAATCTGGCTGCACTTCTCACCTATGCTCCCCCCCTCCACCAGTCCAAGCCAGTGCCCCACTGAGCCACGGGACAACCCCACCTTCCTCAGCCCACGCCTTGGGACACAGGGTCCAGCCACCAACAACTTTGGAGGGTTTGCTTTGAGCTGTGTGATGGTCTCAGGACAAAGTTTCACTTTCTGGAGAGCCTGGCGGCAGAACCTACTTAAAACACTCCTGTTCCCACTCTGTGCCCTTCAATTCTGCTTCAAAAGTCACTTCCCCCATAGATTTTCTTCCTTATGTATACAAAAGTGTTTACTTAAAGGTTAAAAAAAAAAAAACATTACCTGTGAGTCAGGAGAGGAATCTGATGTGCATGGAGCTAAGGTGTTGTCTGGACAAAGATGCTATAACGAGGACCTAATTAAATGAAAGCTGCCAAGGAAATCAGGGTGGACAGGAATTTTCTGCCAGTTGTCAAACTCTAGCACCTCCCTGAGTGAATAGGGCAGACCCGCAGAGGTCAAGGAAAAGATGGCAGTCCAGAAACATGGAAATCTCTAATCACCTATAAATAGAAATTCTGAGAAACCTGCAGAGCAGAAGGACATTGGAGATGACTCTTCTAATGGAGAAGAGTTGCCAAAAGCAAGAAGTCCTAAACCTGAAGCCATATATCCCACACCAAGCCTGGCCATGGTTTATTACTTTGCATGACCATATGTGCTTGGACTCCACACCTACTCCTTCCCTGGGGAACATCACCCTCTGATCCTTGGAGAGCAGTTCAGTCCAACTAAATAAGGTCACAGCCTCCAGTACCAGAGAAGACCTTTCCGGTCCAGCCCAGGTTTCTGTGTTATTGATCCACCTGTGAAGACAACTCCACTGAAGCTCATACACAGCTAAGAGACATCCTATATACTTCCTCATATTTAGTTTTCAGAAGTTTTTCCAGGGACCACCTGTTGCCTCTGTGGAAGCAATGGGCTGGAGCTTGGTGGGCAGAGGGGCACTGGGAACCCTCAGTTCCCTGGACATAGCGCAAAACAAATGATCCAGGAGGACAAGGAAATGTGCAAATGCAGCTGTATTCTGGCAGCATCCCATAGCCACATGCTAGTTGATACACCACCTGCACAAACCCAGCCCCACAGGAAGGTGTGAGCTCCACCACAGTGCACCAACGTGCACCACAGCTAGACAGAGTGAGCATATACAACTGAGAAAGAGCAGAGTGCGACATTTTCCTTATTGTTTGCAGGGGTTTAGCATTCAGTTCCTTGCACTGTATGTGAAGCCTGTCTTCTATTTTTCATTTTATTTTTGGCATATTTCTTCAGGAGAAAACACTGTGGATTTGTTTTTCTAGCATTTCAGGCTGAAAGTCCTGAAACAGATCTGTCTGAAATAACTTCAGCCACATTTGACTCATATTAGAAACACAGCTTTCAAATCCTTCACCCCATACATGTTGTCACAGGTTCTCAGGTCTAAAGATTTGTCAGGAAAAATAAATCCGAAGAGTGATACTGGTGGGCTACATCTCATTCTGAACTATGCTTCTGAAGTCTTTAGTCTCTTTTAAAGAAGGTGGTTTCTCAGAAAATCTAAAATCAGGGAGGTACTGTAGCCCTTGGCCTTGTAATTTGGGAAGCACAGGGGTGAGCAACTTGTTCACGCTGCTGAGTGCCACCATACCTGCGTACTGCATGCAGCTTGATCTTCTTTCCTCTCAGACCATCACATGGTGCTCTTCCACCTAAATTGTCTACTTGGAGTGCCAAATGAGTTTGCAGATCTTACAGCCAGCTAGTCAAATGCTTCTAATGGTGTATCAAACAGAAAAAATAGTCTGAAAAGGTATCTCCTGTCCAAGGGGTGTGCTCCCCAAGGAGCAAAGGGGTTTCAAAAGCACTGTCAGAAATGATAAAGCCTTTTCAGGAATACCTCTAAAACCTCCCATTCTCAAGCATGAGGAGCAAGAACTTGTTCTGTTCAGCAAGCAAAACACAGGTGAAGAGATCCAGCTATCATCCATAAACACCGTGGGGCTGAACTCCCAAGTTACAGCTCAGTAAGGGTAACAGCAGCAACTACAGGGAGAAATGGCTTCATTGCAAAGGGCTGAGCATGACAGCCTCTGAAAATGACAGAAAATGAAGCCAGTCCTCATGTGACAAATAATTAACAGGAGCAATAACTGCTATCAGTATTTCTTGAATGCTCCTCTCACTCTGGGCAGTAAGAAGGCTCTTCTAACCCAGGTGCTTGTGCCTCATTGCAGTTTCACTGGTGGTCTGTTGGTGACTGGTGCTTTGGACTTGTCTAAACTCCAGAACCTACTATCCTTTTAATACCAATACAGAGTGTTGGCTTTGTCAAAATACTGTACTCCTCCTTATGGAAACTTTGTGCAATACTCACCCAACCAGCTGTGGAGGTCCAGCTGTGCTCCCAGGTTGCTGACAGGCACACCATTGCAGTTAGCTATGTCTTTGTCTCCCTTTTGCATGCATAGACTAGTGCTTCCCACCCTTTTAATCTTGAAGGACCACTTAGCTGAAGAATAAAAGAAAATAAAATATCCACAAAATATTTTCTGCAGTGCCTCCACATTGTTTTCATTTGCAACTAAACAAAAAATGAGATTAAATTCTGAAAATTCACTTAAAGTTTTGATTTTCTTACAGACTTTTCTCCTCCACTTACTGATTCTGGAATTCACACAAGTGATTCCTACACCCTCTTCACAATGACCAAGCAGAATACTGCCTAATCTGATATCCATAGAGATATGAAATTGAATGTATTTTTGAAACCAGAAATTCTATTGGACACTTGACCCACACAAAGAAGCAATATTTATTCACAGAGAAACAAGCTTTGGGG
>VXAL01012619.1:0-12598 GCA_013399475.1 Chauna torquata
CATATTCAGCCAGCTGTGGACCAATACCCCCAGGTCCTTGTCTGCCGGGCAGCTTTCCAGCCACTCTTCCCCCAGCCTGTAGTGTTGCATGGGGTTGTTGTGCCCCAAGTGCAGGACCCGGCACTTAGCCTTGTTGAACCTCATACCATTGGCCTCAGCCCATCGGTCCAGCCTATCCAGATCCCTCTGTAGAGTCTTCCTACCGTCGAGCAGATCAACACTCCTGCCTAACCTGGTGTCATCTGCAAACTTACTGAGGGTGCACTTGATCCATTTGTCCAGATCATTGATAAAGATGTTGAAGAGAACTGGCCCCAGTACTGAGCCCTGGGGGACACCACTAGCGACTGGCCTCCAGCTGGATTTAACTCCATTCACCACGACTCTTTGGGCCTGGCCATTCAGCCAGTTTTTAACCCAGCAAAGTGTACGGCTGTCCAAACCAGGAGCAGCCAGCTTCACTGGGAGAATGCTGTGAGAAACAGTGCTGGACCCTCAACCATTACATTCTTTGACTCTGCAAGGTAACTTTGATTAAAACCACTCCAAGAAAGAACATATATCTTTGAGCTCACAGAATGCAGTTCTCCATTTAGTAAACTGTATGAAGAATGTATTTGTGGTATCTTTGCTTTCACTGTTTTTGTATGAAAAATACTCATTAATTGTTTTTGATTTGTTTAGCCATTTAAAAATGGCTAAACAATAGTGATTCCTTTTAAATCCAATTAAGATTTTGCCATAAAACCTGAGCACATCTTCTGAGAATAACTATTTTTTTCAGTTACCCAGATCAGCTTAAGAACGAAAGTCCAATTTTAAAGCCGATTTTAGGTGGCCAAAAATACAGATAGGCACTTAATCACTTTCATTCTATATAGTCTATAGTAAGAACCACGTCATCAAGTGTTGGTAGTCTGAAAGGTAGGTGGCTAATCAAAGCTGGCCATGTAGGCTCTCCCTGGCAATGACAGTGACGGTTACTACCTTGGGAGGTCAGATGATCCTGCTTGCTGAGGAACAGTCTGAAACAACTCCTGGAAATGTCTTTTCTTAAACAGCTTGAGAAA
Source organism: Chauna torquata (assembly GCA_013399475.1). Classification (NCBI taxonomy): domain Eukaryota; kingdom Metazoa; phylum Chordata; class Aves; order Anseriformes; family Anhimidae; genus Chauna; species Chauna torquata. The sequence goes on from VXAL01012619.1 coordinate 1,071, forward strand.
TTCTTGATTTACAAACTTCTCAATAAAAGATGGATCTTCTTCCTAGTGTTTTCATGTTAAGATCTACTTCTGAAGATCTTTTTCAGGCACTCTGCTTCTCTGAAAATTAAAACACCTTTGAAAACTGTAAGGCAAATTAGATATCTGGTTCTCATTGTGAGGTTCATTTATTCCCCAAACACTTTGAAAAGAAGTTTCATGTGCTTTTCCAAATTATGCCTGGGGGGAAGATATGTTTTTGGAATTCTTTTAGAATTATTTTTTATGATTATGTCTCTTCTATAGAAATGAAATAGGGCATGAACTAATGGGGCAATTGGAAGAACTAAAATTAATTCACAACTTTGAATGTTTTCACATTGCTCTGTTGTATGTGGGTTTGTCTGCATAGAAAGGTGTTAATTAAGGATATCTTGCCATTTTCTTTAGCCAAATCACATTAATTTCATCCCTGAACTAGTTGGTTAACAAACTTAATGTAAGACATGATGAAAACAATTAAAGAGATATACCAAAGGAATCAGAAAATAAATGGTCTGCTGTTTATTGTGGGTCTAAATGACTTCAGGAAGATGACTTCATTAATCTCTAAAATTCAAATGACCACTGCATGAGACTTTACTTGTTCCACAGTATGTTTTACCATTGAATCAAAACACTTCCTACACTTTCTGCTTTAAAAAAAAGTTTTAAATGATGTAAGCTTACAATAAGATAAACAGCATAAGGAAAAATACAGACCATTCTGTTTTCAGTGTATCTGTTTTAACCCTGACAAGGTTTCCCCAGTGTAACACTTTTTTTCTCTACATTTTCTGAGCTCTGGCTTAAAGATCATGTTAGTTTGGGAGGGGAAAATGGGGGACATAAATGAAGCAAGAACTCATCTGGAACAACCATAATGGAGCTATCAGCATGGACCATGATTAATATAGATGATTATGCAGACAAAGTTATGAGCTACAGTTTGTATAAGCTCCTGAAGGGACTGTCACATTCTCTAGGTTTACTAAGCTTGAGAAATTTCTTCTACCTTCACGGGGCACAGAAGAATTGTCATTTAAACTACTTCCAAAGTGAAATAGTATTAGGCTTCCCAACAGTGTAGCTCAAGAAGCATTTAAGATTCCCCTAATCATAACACGCTGTCCTTAACACAAAGCTTGCCAAGCCTACAGGAGGAACTCTTGAATGGATGGAGAGATCCTGACACAGTAAGAGCAACACATTCAGTTCCTGTACTCTCCATGCTGCTTCTTCTTTCCTTGTGGCAATACTCCAAGTGAAAAGGGAGACTTGATGTTTTGCCTATCCCTTTCGGCTTCCTCATCCTCATCATATCGTTCATCCTCATCTTCATCTTCACCTTCGCTATGGTGAGGGCTGGAATGCTGAGAGACAGAAGGTGATGGTGGCACTGACGAAGGCCTGGGGTACCTGAAACCTTCCGTCTGGCAGAGAGAGAAGCAAGTTGTACGTATTATCACAGTGTTCCTCAGCTGGTTGTGTACAGCAATTTAAGGCTGTCAGCACTTCAAGGCAAACCATTGGTGATGGGATATAAGCTAGACCTGCTCTGCACTCCAAACTTAAACTCCCTTGAATATAGATCCCCTCAGTCCTTCTCTGCTAGGAAGTATGTGCTTGTATAGCAGTGATCTTTAGCCTGCTTCATAAACAACAGGCTTTCTTTCCAGCATTGTTTCTTGCAAAATATGACTCTCTTTACTGAGCATTAAAACCTTCACTGCTACATGAAATCCTTCTTAACTCTGTAGTCAGAATGTTCTTGCTGAAATTCAGAATTAGTCTGAAGTTTTGAACAGTTTTCTAGTTATAATGTCAATTTCTGCAAAACCAGAGCCAAACAAGGAGCTTTGGCCTGAGCCTCCTTTCTTCTTATTATTTGAAAACTTGAGTTGTTCTGCAGGTGTCTGGAAGTTTGGTTCAGATAGCATAGATCTTTGACTGAATTTGAGCAGTGTCCATTTTCAAATTGGTGCTAATATGCACTACACAAGAACTGACTGAAAGTGTGCCTTTAAACTGACTCCTTGCAGTTCCAGCCACAGCCTCCTCCTCACATACCCTGTTTAGATGAATGCAGTATTTTACCTTGTTTTCCCTCAACATCCTTTCCCAACTCCCTCTCTATTATTGGATTTGTGCAGAACATCTCCATGGAGTTTACCAGAAGCAAAATTAGAAGCTGCCACTTTTCTAATAGAAATTCCAAGTACCAGTTCCTCAGCTGGTATAAAGTCGCATAGTCCCATCCAGGTCACTCTAAATCACCTGAAGAACTGTCCCTGTATTGCATCAGGTACCCTTACTGTTTGCATCAGATACCATTACAACTCCTGACTGGAACTTGGGTCTATAACTTGAGGTTTTAACTATGACTCCATTTCTCTGCAGTTAGAACAAAACTTGATGACTCTCTCTCTCACACATACACACATTCTCTTTCTTTCTCTCTGTAAAGTAGCCAAAACGCAGATGAACTCATCTCCAAAAGCAGATTTTACCTTCGGTGGAGCACTTGGTTCCATCTCAAATTTATCAGGGAACGTTCTGCTGAGGGCCAAGTGTCTGGCATGCATGTAATACTGCAACATAAAAGAGAATTCTTTACAAGTCAAGGAAGAGGGTGGATTTATGCAGGAAGAAAAGGAATGTAAAATGAGTATCTTCTCAAAGATGATGCTGAACAAAGGCTGAACACGTGTTTAGCAAAAGAGAATCTAAATGGTACTGCTACTTGTAACAAACACATCACTGTGAAGTGTGAGCTCCACATTGGAGCAGAAGCTTAATAACGTTCTCGTAAGACTAAGGTGTACCAAGTTGGAAACCAGCACTCATCTCAGTCAGTGTAGTTTGGTGTAGAGCGACAGGGATTCTTTACCCCTCAAGACAGAACTGGGTCTTTTTTAACCAGGGAATTTTACATCTCTAAACGTGTATGTGTATACACTTAAACTTTGGGCTCATCCTTGCATAGGAAGCATGTGTAACAGTTACAAAGAAGAAACAATTATGAGTTTCTGAGGCTTGGCATTTAAGAATTTGGCAAAAACATTTAATGTATCCACTATATTCACCAGTCTCCATCACCTGTACTGAAAAAATAGCTTGTGTCAGAGTCTAATCCTCTGTTGGGAGTCATAAACAGAAAGGTTCTCACACAGATACCAAGGCAGAGCAAGATCCAAATTAGTTACAAAATGACACATGTGGATCCATCCACTCCTTTGCTCCTGTGGACTTAAGAATACTGCGTTGCTACTTTCTTCTCAGTAGGTGGTACTGCAGTGTTTTCTATGTCAAATCAAAAACACGATTTTGCCTTTAAGGTACAGATTTAGTTTAGGAGTTCTGATGAGCCACAAGGCCCAGCATTATTTCAGGAAGAGTAGACAGGATTCTTGAAAAAGTCCACATAACTTTGGAGCACAAGTCCTAGTCGTTCAGTGTAGGGTTGCCAGTGTTCTCAGAGACACAAGATTTTTGCATTGACATTAGCATGAAGAGTACAAAGACCTCAGTGTGACTGGCTTCTGCTCTAACCTATTCAGTTAATCACAGAATTGTAGAATCAGAGAGTCATAGAATGGTTTGGATTGGAAAGGACCTTAAAGATCATCCAGTTCCACACCCCCTGCCATGGGCAGGGATGCCACCCATTAGATCAGGTTGCCCAGGGCCCCATCCAACCTGGCCTTGAACACCTCCAGGGATGGGGCATCCACAGCTTCTCTGGGCAACCTGTTCCAGTGCCTCACCACCCTCTGAGTGAAGAATTTCCTCCTACCATCTAATCTAAATCTCCCCTCTTTTAGACCATTCCCCCTTGTCCTATCATTATCTGCGCAAATCAAAAGTCGCTCTCCATCTTTTTTATAAGCCCCCTTTAAATATTGAAAGGCTGCAATGAGGTCTCCCCGGAGCCTTCTCTTCTTCAGGCTGAACGTCCCCAGCTCTCAGTCTTAAGTCTCAGTTAAGTCATGCCTCTCCTTACCACTGGACAATGGAAGCATTACACTGAAATGTAAAGGCAGGCTTTGTCTTTAGCACCTTCGACGGGTGCCTTTCAGAACAGAGATGCCTCCTTGCATTGTAGCAAGATGCTGAAGACAGTTAAGACACTGTGTCTAGAGTTTTTAATACCTCTATTAACAGTTTCACACACCCTGCCTAGGTATCTCCAGTCCAACAGATCTGAGAGCCTCTCAGTTCGGTTTCTTTGGATGATCCTCTGGCGACGCGACTGCTGACAAAATCCGTACAGGAACTGAGTCAGCTGGTTGCATGATTCATCAGGTGAGCGGAACCTCCTGTCAACTATGTAGATGCCTAAAGGACACAAAAAAGGTGAAGATGAGTTGAACTGAAAATGGGACCTACCCTCTTACATTTCCATTCTACCTTCTGTCACATAGACTTACAAACATTACATGTGTTAGATGTCCTTTTTAATGTTGGAAGGCAGTTATAACTGGAACATTTGCTACTATTTTGATGGAATGGAAAACTGCAGAGAAATATGAATTTTTTACTTCAATTTTCTTTACCTTTCAGGCTGAAATACAGCAAATTACTCAAAACTCAGGCTTACTTCTTGTTGTTGTTTTTCTTGTGTAAATATGTCCAAAAGGATTCAAGATTTTCTGGATAAAGACATATCACTTTTATCTCACATCATTTTAAAAATACTGACTGCTTAAAAAACATCCAGTGCTTTCCTAGTTTGCAGTAGAATTTAGAAATGTGGATGGTCAGAATCAGTCTGCAGGACATGGGCTGTGTTTTCAGTACAAATACAAGTGTCTTTCATAGAGATGGCTAACTCACATACATAAATCAATGTACAATTCTGGCAGAGAGAAGGCAGAGGTAAACTTTGCCTCTGTGTAGTTTGTCAAGATCAATAGGTTACTCTTGCCACCTCCCTTACACCAGGGTGTTGGAAAGAAGAGGGGACTAGACTTCAGATATCTTAATAGCTAAGACAGACACACTACTACCTTAACTGAACTGCTCAGTGTTCCCTAGGAATGTACAATAAGTTACGTCAATGCCCACATCTGTATTTTCACAGAGAAGAGCAAGTGACCCACAATCTCTGTCTGTGACCTTTCTGAAGGCTCTCAAAGACATGTCTACCCAGGCAGGCATAGATACGTTCTGAAACAGGCTATATCTCTGATCCTAGGTCAGGACATAGTTGATGCTACTGCGGAGCTGTCTGCATTTGTCTGATTGTGCAGACAAGACAAGGTGCTTAGAAAGAAACTCTAGTTTGGGCACATTTTCAATATTGTCTTGACACACCAGGAGTTGGCTACACTCCCCCTCACCACACTCCAATCATGGACCATTTCTGAAGATTTATGAGCAGATTCTTATCTGTAAGTAGGCTCCTTTTATTTTCACAGGCTTATTTTCTAGTGTACATGACAACTGAGTCTTTGTTTGGTGACGGCACGCTTCACTGACCCCGAAGTCCCAGTACATCTTTCTCAGACTATTCAAAGAGAAGTAGATTTTCATTGCTTCAATTGAAGGGTTACAAGCGTTATGCTGTAAACAGAGGTATTGAACGAAGTGCTAGGAGTCTCTACAGGAGGATGAAGAGTGCCAAGCTAGGTTAAAGGGAGACAAAAGACAGAGAATCTGGAAAGGGTTTGGATAAATATCAAAGCCTGAATGGCTTGTTCCACATAATCAGATTTTTGGAACTCTGAATGTATTCCCCCAATGAACTGCATTGCTCTAGTGAAAGCATGAAATTGAGGAGTTGAAGTATTGTTGCTGTGCTTTTTGCTTTCTTAATTCAGAGGCACTATTTTGATATGGTGTTAAAAATTTTACCATAAGCAGCTGGGTCAGCAACATGTTCCTGCATGAAACAGCCGAATCCAGAAAGGTTTGTTGTCACACTGGGAATGCCCATCACAGTACATTCAGCTGCCAAAAGAAACAGACAAAAAATATTTCAGGGTAATATATTTTGAATGGTTTCACCCTGAGAGAAGAAAAAAAAAAAAAACAGGCTGACAGAAGGTCCCATAAAACTAGAGCTGCTCTGAAAATGACAAGGGAAAACTATTATGCTTTGTTGTGGATTTAGAGGAAAAGAAAAAAGAAAGAAAAAAAGGAATTTTAAAGAGAAAATTTCACACTGTGAAATTATCTTTGTGTTTCCCAGGAGCTAAACTGAAAACTTTCTGGGAGTTCAGTGTTGAAACAGAGAATCCCAATATGTGGTCTGGACTGCTTGTTTGGATTTTAAATTGAAGCCTGCTACACACAAATGTTCTTTAGGTGTCCATGACTATTTGCAAAACTAAATCACTTAATTGTAGGACTATGTTAAACTTCATATTTTGATATTCATTGTTTGTAAATTGGTCTCTATAGCAACAACAAAGAAAATATCATTAACTTAGGATTGCTTACAAAGTAGATGTGGAGCCAGTTTTATAAAATTATAAAATGTAGGTATCTTTTGAGTTATTTCTATCATTGCTGTGGGTAAGAATAACTATTTACTCAGGTTTAAAGAGTTTTTGCTGATGAACTTAAGCCTAACCTAAGGCAGCAGGCAGATAAAGTAAAATACTCCAGTCTTTGAAACCCTGAAAGCCATCTATATACCCTTCATTCGTATGACAACAAAGCTGGTGTTTATAAAACAGAGCTACAGATCCACCTAAAAAGAACACTTTTTGTTTCCGGGAGAATGAAATGGATATACGAACAAAGAGAATCATTTTTGCATTAGTTAAAGAAAGAGAAACTACTCTTTTAACTAGTGTAAATCACAGCTTTCTTCAAAACTGCTAACAGTCTAACTTTTCTGGCCAGGTTACTTCAAAGTTTCCTAGCTATCACATTTTCTTTATACTTTAGCTGAGACTAGAACAGGAAGAGAAATTGCTGGAATACAAGACAGTTGTCTTACTTAGAATTGGGTAGCTCTCTTACTTGGAGAGAAATAGCTCTGGAGAATGATCAGCTTTGCAGAAATTTTTATTCTGATTCATTGGTTTGCAGCAAATGCACTTCAGAGGAGCATCTAAACTTTCAAATATGTATCAAGATTACAGAAGATATTTTGAAGGACTTAAAAAAAAAACAGGCACCTAGGCTTTGATCTTCATAGGTATTCAAGTTTATAGTTTGCACTGATTTCATTAGGTATTGTGCCTTTTGTAAATCTGGGCAAAATTTTTTAAGTCAGAAACTACATGCTCTCTGTATCTTTAGAAATTTCCCTTTAGGTCTGTGAGATTCTCTATCACTCTATGTTAAGTATTTGTTGTAAATATCTTAGATATGGTGTTACATGCGTCTATCAAACTTAATTGCTATCTTGAATTCAATCCACTGAAGTATGTCTGCTGGTAGCAACAGAGTTGTTGCTCTATTTTTTTAATATGCACATTCCTCTAAATCTTCTTTTAAAATACTTGAATCAAGTTAAAAATTAAGTTTAAAAAATGATTTTTTGTTCTAAAGCCACAGAAAATCAAAAGATTACATGTTAGTATGGGAAAGGGTCCAGCGCAGGGACAAATTTGAGTAGTTGTCAGTCAGTAGATGCCATTTTATACCACCTGGCCCCCAAATTTTGCCAGCAGTAAGACCTTTGCACTGCAGAGGAAACAGAGTCAAAAGAGTTTTTTCAGCACTCCAGAAGAAACTGGCTGTAAAGCTATTCTGCATCAACAGAATGGGTATTCATCTTTTGATACCAGTTAAATGTATAGACTGCCTACCTGGAGTGTAGCCCCAGGGTTCATAGTACGATGGAAACACACCCAGGTGACAGCCTCTAACAAACTCCTCATAGTCCAAGGGCAGCAACGGGCTTGTCGAAGAAAGAAACTCTGGATGTAGGATCACCTGGATATTCAAAACTTACATTAGAGGTGAAAGAAAACTATCATTACATTTTAATTATCAATATGCTTAAGCAATTTCTTCACTCTGGTCTTTTCCTAAGTACCTGGACAACACCTCCTTTGCCCATCCTGTTACCTAATTCAATTCCCACACTAAAATGCGTTATCTTGTATCTTGCCTGCATGCAGTCTTGTCCTGGAAATAATACTGATAATGAATGCTATTTTCTGGACAAGTCTTTGGCTTTATCCTTCCTGATCAAGAAAGACCATGCACATTGTGAATTATGCCTAAGGCTGTGACATTTAGCAATACTAAATTGGTTCTTTCATTTTGTTGTACCAAGATACAGAGTACTGGGACGTCTTGTTCCAAAGAAGGTGTCATGAAGATACAGCGCTCCTGAGCATCTAACTGAAATATACGAATGCTTATGATGTTCAGAGGGTCTTTCAAGAACTGAGAGAATTTCGAAACCAGACATATTATAACCCCACCATCACATTGCCGAGCCTGCACTAACTAATCTTGCTGAAAGACAAAGCTTATTATCTTAGGTTAATGTCCCTCTTCCAGGACTTTGTTGGGCTTGGGGTCACTGCCCCATATTCCATTGCCAAATAGAGAAGCACCTTGTGTAGGCAGTCCAGTCAGCTTTGGGAGAAAGATGAGGGGAGGGTTTAACCTTCTCTGGGCCTTTCTTCCCCAAATTAACATAGTTCATCCATTACTCCATGTCAGGGATATGTCTTTATCTTTTCTTGATAATATAGTCATGTTACTTACTTGGATAAATCAGCACATGAATGTAAATGGCCTGTAAACTCATTATACAAGCTTATTTGATCCCACTGATTCATGTAAGACCTTCCATTGGCATCACTGTAGCTTTTTCATAAGCCAACTGTGTCTGCATGGACATGTCATACATGTCTCAAGATGACGATCTCTTTCAAGTTTACAGAATTTTTATCCATGACATTCAACTTATTAAGTATTAAGCCTGTTTAAGCAGCAGATAATTTTCCAGTGGTAATGCCAGTTTTGTACTACCTATCCAGTCCAGTCTGCTGAGAAACAGGAGGAGGTGTCTGCAGTGTTATACGCAATCTGCTCTCTAATGACTTCAAGCAGTTAGTTCTGAGTAATTTTTTACTACATTTATACACAGTGCCTCCTTCTACCCTACTTTTGTTATGCCTAGTATATTATTATCATATTGCTTTCTCAAAGTTCTTTGGAGACACATGCTTAGTAGATAATATGTTAAGCCATGAAGAAGCATATTAGGAAGTTGAGGAAAATGGTTATTCAGTTATCCTCATGGGTTTAAAAACCAAAATACTGACAACAAGTGATATGTCATTGTCAGAGATACTATGCATCTGACTACCAAAATGTTTGGAAGAGGAAAAAATTGCTATTTTAGGTTTTACTTTGAATAGATAGATGAAGAGATAGCCATAGTTAACAGAGAAAATGTCATAGACTGCCAGACCAAAAAAACTTTGACAGACCTGTGAAAGTGGAAGCTGATCATTCATGTGGTCTGGTAAGACAGACATGGAAGTATGTGAAAGGATTTATTTACATAAGTTTAGCTTCAATAATTGATTTAAACAGGAGCACAGCATGAACAGGAAATACTTCTGCTCAGGATCAGAGTCCTGGTTATCTTTTGCAGCAAATGCTGAGTGTCAGGGTGCTGTTCTTAACACAGGAACGAATGCACAGAAACGCCTGTGCTGAAACTCCAGTTTTAAGCAAACGAATCTGTTACAAAGTCTTACATCCACGTGCAAATGACCTATGGTACTTTCTGGATGTCAGCAGTGGATTTAGTAGTTCTTCGTTCAGTACAGGATGCAGCAATAAAAACAGTCAAATCCACAGCATTTGATTTCTAATATGAAATTAACTTAATTAAACAGAAACTGAGGTTATCTGTGAAGTAACTAGTCGTTATTCCTGGAAAGGGAGGAAGAGGGAGTAAGTATTTTAGTAGTATATTATTGCCCCTCTATCAAGAATTTGACCATGCTTCCCATGCTAATGATCCAGACTGAGACTATTTAAAGAAATTCCATTTTATATCTAAAATGAAAATGACAGAATGTACCTTTACTCTGTCTGTCCGGTTATTGAAAAGGCCAATGCGTCGAATGGTATTGAGGATTGGATCATTGCCATCATCAATCATGTTGTGGGTGGTCACTGGAGGCAGACAATGTCGCTAAAAAGAGAAAAGGCAATCCATGAGCCAGGCAAAACTGCTGGCAAAGCATCCTGCTACCATTTTCTAAGGTTAGTGGAAGACACTGGGAAATTTTGGCATTAATGTGGATAGGTTTTTACCTTTTCATTTTAAGATAAGAAAGTTACAATCACGTAATGTAGTCTCCTATATAAACTAGGCCACAAATGAGATCATAAAAGCTGTCACAGTTCCATTTACCTCAAAATAAATGTGTTAGTACTAACTTTTATAAAGACCTACCATTTAGTTTTAATAATTTTTAATGGTAGAGGATTGACCTTATCTCTGCATAAGAGACTGATTTTACACATTTCATAAAACTGGAAGAATCCAAGCTTCAGGATCAACGCAAAGACTTTGCACTTTATGCAGAAGAAAAGAATTAGGAGGTTCAGTGTCCTGCATGCGACTGGGGGAAGATCTATGGATTTGACAAAATAATTAATTTGTGTCATACTCTCACTAAAAACAATCATGGATGATCTCTAAACGTTACCAGTGAGAAGAATATTCGCTGAAAACTTCTTTCTCAAAGCACGCATATCACTATATGTCACACACAATCCTTGTACATAGTCATGCTTACCATCTATAGTAGATGTTTGTGTAAATAATGTTTTCTGACCTGAGTTGAAAAGATGGCTCTTTTCATAATGGTTATATCATCCCGGTCAAGAATCTTGTTCAAATCTGGAATTTCTCCTCTGCAAAGGCAACACAGAGCTTATTTTACCAAATGACTTGCTATCAGTCCTTCTGAAAACTAAAATTACGAGCTTACGCTAAAGTTGCATTTAAAAAATGAAGAAACAGCAAACGAGGTCCAATCTGAAGTCTGCTGATGTCAAAATGAATCTTTCCTTAGTTTTCATGGCCCTGCTATATTCCCTACATTTTATTCTCCCATACGCTTGCTATCCTTACAATTAGCTCCCAAAAAAGCTGTAGAAGATTTTTTTTTCTGTTTTTCAGTCACACCTTATTTTTGCTGAAGTTCCAGTCCTCTCAGCTGTGCTATGGGTCATTCACTTCCAGCTCACATCAAATGTCTTTTGAGAGGATATGACCAATCCACTAATCCATATATGTCTCTTGTGCTTTTTTAAGCTGAGGTAGCTCATTTTTGTCAGTGAGTAAGCCTCAGCATTACTTAAACATCCCCCATGTCTTTTAAGACTCTTTCCACAGTGGGATGCTAGTACCTTTATTTTTTTTCCTCTGTGATTTGCTTATCATACAAGTATCCTGTTTACAGCACAGAGCATCCCATATCCTTCACCTATGTCCTTCCTGTGGATACCAAACTTTCTTACACAAAGAGCAGAAGCACAAAAACACCACAGGTAAACCAGCTGAATAC
>VXAL01012622.1:6788-64111 GCA_013399475.1 Chauna torquata
AGTATATCTAGATTCTACTTTGATCAAAAATCTACATCCACTTGGCATTTGTTTCTAGTACCTTACAGCTTTGTGCTTTCAAACTAAACCTTTAGAACAGCTTACTTCATGGCAAGTTGAAGCCGTAGAAGGAACCTCAGATTTGTTATCCTTCTGTGTCATATATACATATGTGTCATGCGATCACAGAACTCCGGCTGTTATTTATGCAGTACTTGCAGAATTAGGAAGAGGAGTCCTTTTCATGTTAACAAATTTCTTGAGAACACAGTAGTCCCTCTAGAAGCTTTTACATGACTACTAATATGTAAAGATTTGTTTCCACAGCTTGCTGGCCCAGAGTGTTTTTTCCATACATTTTACTTTGTACTTACAAGACACACATTGAACAAATAGCTATGGGAGTCATAAGACCAATAAGGAAGGGAAAGGAAGTGTAATCAATAGAAATAGTAATTTCAGAAATCACCATGGCATTTGTCATGGAGAAGCTCTACTGGGCTTAAGCAAACTTTCGACTGTAACTACAAGAAGTCACCCATCATGTTACAAAGCTAGCATATTTTCATGCATGTAATGCACACCATACATAACCTACACACCAGGACTTGATTTGCTTGATTTGATCTCAGTCATTGATTTGCTACCTTTTTAAAAACTATATACTTACCTGCTTTTAGCTCCTCGCCATCCTTGTACTGCACTGATAGCCAGTGTTTTGGCCTTAGGTGTTTCCTTATTGCCATTCATATGAGAATATTTTGAAACACCTGGGACTTCACGTAGACATGAGGTAACATATAGTCCTACATACATAGTGGGAATCATGTAGAATTCCTAGGTCATCTACACAAGCTCATGTTAAGCCCCTGGAAGAATGAGGTAAAAATTCACTATTCTTTAAACTCAGAATACTGTGATCTTGATAGTAGTGTTTTCATCACATTGCTGCAAGTAATTTCTGTTCATTGTACCTTACAAGTGGAATATAACTGAACTGCAAAAGAGCCAAAAGAACTAGGCAATAATTTATTATAATCTATGTGGCGAAAGATGGAAGCTCAGGAAACTAGTCTTGCTGGAGTGCACAGGAAAGACAGTCTCCCACTAAGGGAGGGAGTATCATCTTCTTCCCGTTGGCTGCAAAGATGAGAAGAGACTAAACAGGTAGGTTCTGTTTAGACTAATAATGGTTTAAAACTGCTAAAATTAATACAATTTTAGTCAGGCTTGCTGACCATAGTCATAGACTTTTGGACTGAAAGGTCTTGGACTCTTACCTTACTGATCCCTACAGTGTGGGGGTAGAAGGCTTGTAGGGATCATCTTTGTATTCCACTTTTGGTTGAGGACTTTATCTGAAGATAATTAAGAGCACTCAGTGAAGACATGAATTGAATGTAACAATGGGGAATTCATCTAAGGAATGGAAGGACAAGTCTAGTGTGTCCTGAGGTGTAGTTACTCTTGGCTCAGCAGCTCTCATCTATTATTTACTTCTCATCCAGAATGCCTTCTGTTGTCTTTTACTAAGTGTGGCATATTATTTCTAGACCTCTCATTAACTGTTATGTATACTTGCTGGCCAGGAAAACTGTTTAGAAACATACATTGCACATTTAGGAGAAAATGCCACTGTTTTCAGCTTGTGGTAGATGTGGTAGTGAAAAGGGGCAGCTACGTGAAATAATAAAGTTCCTGATGCAGTCTGTGGACGTTATACCTATTGAGTGAGTCACCCTAAAAACAGATCAGTTTAAAAGAGCAGACTATTTAATTAGCAATAAAAACTAGTAATCCTCAGAACTGAGTAGATTTATTTGGCTTATTTGCTACATATCAGTGGGGTAGATTTAGATGTGGTTTGGAAGTGAGACAGTATAAATTTAGGGCAATGAAAAAGGAGAATCCTAATTTCAAAGCTGTGTGTACTCTGCAAAGAGTATGGTTACAGTACATATTATTTTGGAAGCATCGAAATGCCCTAACATCTTTAACTGACCTGACCTTCCTTCATCAGTCATTTTAAGATGAGCTTTATTCCATTCAAAAAAGGGAATACCACAAAGTAAAACCAAAAATAACCAAGTTATAAACAGCTGGCCCATGTGATTCATAATACTTTCCAGCCTGTCACGTTAAGTTCATAGGACGTTCATTCTCTTCATATGGTAACCAGGGCTATGATCTTCTCAGAAGTTAAACATGAGAAGCGCATGGTGTTGCACTACTCATTCAGTTTATCAGATATAGTTTTTGAAATGCATTTATCATCCTTCTCCAGAAAGATACCATTATTTTTCTCACGTGTTATCAATTTCATTTCTGACAATTATTTCATTTTTTACTATTTTTATTTTTATTGGAGTATTGTAGCTGCAGGAACACATCCCAGCACCCACAGATGTCATTCAGTGTGCTGTAGTGCTGAAATTCAAGCACTGTAAGCCTACTGCCAGAGCTGACGCCCACTCACTAGGAATATTTATTCAACTATAAGGCGTAGGCCAGAGCTGTGAACATACCTCATCCTCAAGAACTCTTTGGCTTAATGTTCTCAGCAGCTGTTCTGAGTCATAGCGGGCAGCCATTCTGAGAGGTTTCACCATACTTTGGGGCAGAGACTGGTTGTATCTCCATACTTGAAAAGCTCCAGCCCACCTGCAAGAGTAGGGAAGAAAATGTGTCTCCTTCTTAACCCCTGTTGCAGGAAAAAGTTGGCTGCATCAGCCTGAAAAGAAGAAAGAACCAGAAGTGAAAGTGTTCTTTTTCAGTTCGGATGGTAATGATTCTCAGGGGGTAGAAGGGGACACTGTTTGCTTGTTTTCTGCCCTCACTAAGGTTGCTCTGAAATTGAAGCCAACATGTGTTGCATGATTTGTTTTTCACTTTTTCTGCCTCCAGAGGGCAAATCAAGTGTATAGTCTAATATTACATTTTTGTAGGCAAAGGGGAGATGGCACAGAGTGGCTTCTTCCTTGAATGCTGGTGCCCTCAGTTTTGTGTTAGAGAAGGTTTATACCCAAAGAGAAAGTTTATTAATTGTGTTATAAAAGATTTTTGTGTACCCCAGAACACAAATCTGAACCTGGCTATGAAGCTATTACAGAGAATGCAGGAAGGCTTGATGTGTGTGCTTTAGTCTGTACTGCTGCAGTATTTTTTAACATTTGGTGTTCTGTATAAGCTGATAGTTTACTCACAGTATTTGTTACACAGAAAATGTAAATGAGAGCATGTAAATGAGAGCATGTAAATGAGAGCAGGTCATTGTTGGCACTAAGGGACATGGTTTAGTGATGGGGACTCAGTAGGTCAAGAAGATTGTTAGACTTGATGATCTTGAAGGTCTTTTCCAACCTAAATGAATCTATGATTCTACGATTATCTGCTAGAAGAAAATGAAGCCTATTTGACATTGATATATAGTCAGGAAGTGCTGGATTTGCACACAGTATTATACAAGTGTTTAGAGTAGCCACTGCATTCATCTAAATTAAAAGCTGGTGTTTGGTTTCTGGATATTCTCCTTTTTCCCCTCAACTTGGGACCTGCCAACCTCAGTGGAAGGAAGGGATTTAGAATGCGTACTTGTTACAGGCCTCATTTCCATACAGGTATGTTTGGCTGGGCCACTGCAGCTCTTGTTTACAGTCACCCAGACCACTTCTCTTTTCTTTACATGGTCTGTGGTGGAAGCTACCTGATTCTGTTTGGTATTTCAAATAACCCTTCTGGCAATTACAGCAGTTGTGTGTATGATGATGCACTGAACTTTGGTATTACATGAACATATAGTCAAAATGGAGGCTACCTGATCAGTTTCTACAATTTAAAATATTTTATCGGGAATATAGAAGATATCCTGAGGCATGGGCCCTGTGCCTGCTCTCAGTACCATTGAGAGTACAGACTGGTAAGATGTAAGAACTTCTGGCACATGGAATGGCGAGTATCACAGAAAAATCACGGGCTTAATAAATGCCAATATTTTGATAGAGACAACAGTACCATGCATGGAATATACAAGTATGCACTACCAAAANGGAAAATACAAGTATGCAACAAAAAAAAAAAAAAAAAAAATCTTGCCTTTAACTTTATTCTACATACTATTTTCCTATTGGGAATCTTGATAATGGAAATGTACAAAGTTATCATTAACAACAGTGAATTTCATGAACATAATCACTGTCAATACATGCTTAGGATATAGATTAGTTATACAGTATATCTCTATCATTGATCGTGTATTTGGGAGCCATTAAAATATATTAAAAAGTTTTGAATGATTAATTGCATTCCAAACACATTGTCAATGTATTGAATATAAATATTGTGTGTGAAGGAGATGGAGTTGTTTAAAAAAAATCTTTATTTCTGATCAAAATAACAGAAGAAGTATCTTTTATCTTGCCACATTTTGTTTGAATCAGGTCTTATAAGTTTGTGCAAATTAACTGCAAACTGATAAGACTTCGGTGCAAGCGGTATGCAATTAAGGGACAACAAAAGAGGGTATATTAGATTCAGAATGTCATTTGGAAATTTTAATTGCCTTTGCGAGCTAGGGGAAAGTTCATTCTGAATGTTTTACTTATCTTCCAGGAACCATAATTATGTCCGAAGAACTGCGAGATGCATTAGATAATATGTATGATGCTAGAATTCCAAAATTATGGTTTAGGATTTCCTGGGAGTCTACTACTTTAGGATTTTGGTTTACTGAGCTGCTTGAAAGAAACCAGCAGTTCAGCAGTTGGCTGCTGGATGGCCGACCAAATCAGTTCTGGATGACAGGCTTCTTTAATCCACAGGTAAGTCCATCAGGTTGATCTAACTACTATGTAACAGTTAAATTACACCTTGAGAGAACTTCAAGCTAACTCAATCGTGACTACACTAAGTGTAATATAAACACATTTTTAGCATAAATATAAGATAAATTAACTTCAAAATCTAATGAAGAAATTTTTGCTAGACAAAAAAAAATTATTGAAATAATGGAATGCATCTTCTGGTTGCTTTGATTGTAGTGTGAGAATGGGGTGAAAACATCTTTGCACATTTCCACATTTTCCTCCTTTTTTTCTCTCCTCTGTTACAGTAATCTGTTTTTGATCCACTGTATGAAAATCCCTTAAAGTACAAAACAAAGTTAATTTGAAAACTTTGACAAAGGAAAAAGAGATTTGGGCTTTGCTCTCAATCCTTGCAAATCCGTTCCTTGAAATGGAAGGCTTGTTATTTATACCACTCCAGAATCGTGCCAGACTTCGTCTGGAGAGACATATGAAAAATACAGCCCCTGCCCTGCACCATAAAATAAAATTAAAAAAATGACACAAAGTGAAACATGAAAAAGGAAACATCTGAGAACAGAGTTAAAAGAGGTAAAGCATACATACCTAGGTGATGCATAGATCTCTTGCACAGATATGCACATTAATTAAAGCTTTTTATGATTCACAGATGTTTGTGGGAACTGTGAATTGTGGAAGTGAGTCATTGTGAGAGCATCCAGCCAACAGGTTTATGTGGAGCCTTAGCAAAGAGCTATTTTAAAGATGTATTTTAATCTCAGTACTTGTTAGCAATGCAAAAGCTAGCTGAAACAGCTGCCTAGAAGAGAGAAAGCAACCGTGGCAAATATTCTGTAGCGCTACTGCTGGGAAATACTCATCTATCATCTAGCCTATCTGTCAGCTGTCTGCCCATACAGCTTTATAGAACAGAAACGTGCTCATAAAATCCCTGAGTAAAGGGTTCCCAAGCAAAAGTATGAGCAAGAGTAGTAGTTGTAATAAAATGATTGTGCTTCCGTACTTGATTTTTTAATAACACCGAAGTATTCCTAACCGTTGCAGTGGTCAGGCTGGATGCAACCCTGACAGGCTTTGGGTTTTGTTGATGTTTGCTTTTGTACTACAGATGAGGAAGAGCTGACAGAGATTTTGTGCTGGTCATTTTAACTGGCTTTTTTTTTTTTTTTGCTCTTTGGGGTTGTGTCGGTTCTGAAATTTTGCCAGCCAAATCAGACATCCTGCATTTTTTTTGGATCCATACATCTGGATTCCTCAAAAAAGCTGCCAAATAATCAGAGTAAAAGGTCCCCAGACAAGTCATGATTTAATAGACCGTAGTAAGTGAGAAAGCCTCTAGAAATTCCAAAATTAAACACTTCATGACATATAGTTCTAAAAGTCCCTAAATACATAATGTACAGAGAAAAAATTCCAGAAGCAGATGTGTTTACCTGATTTAAACATCAATTTGTGCTGACAAGCACAAATTTAATAATCAGATGGTTGTTTTTACAGTCTCCATTTTCTGTAGCCCAGGCTGTGGGAATGGCTCATTCTACAAGAAATTTGCCTGAACAAAGACTCATTTTCTATTTAGTTAAATATTATTTTTGTTAATAATCATATTGCTGTGTTTAAAACCATTATTTTATATGTTAAGAAAATTGATTTCCATCTTCTCAAGCAAGCTGAGGTGATGGAGTGTTAGTTCTGCTGGTCTAATGGCTTGTTTGTAATAGCTGAGAAACTGTCAGAAAAATCCTTTCATTTGTGAGAGGAAATGCAGCTCCTAAATAACTTGTAATTTGCTTATAGATCTCACTGTTTGCTTTATAGTCAATGGATAAATGCCATGGATGACAGAAGGCAATAAAGCAGATTTATAGCACTGGGAGAATGAAGCATTCTGGCAATAAAAAAATATAGGACCCGACTTTGCCTTCTCTTGGACTGGTTATAAACTGGGATAAATTCAGTGATTTCACAGAAGTTAAATTTTATTTATAGCGATACAAATGAGAGCAGGCTCAGGCTTCTGTGTAAAAGAAACCTGATTCCCTGTGTGTGTCTGCAATGGGCCAAGATAACTGGGGTGAGCAAAATGAAGAGTGCCTCAAATTTTCTTCCTTCCTGGTAGTTAATGTGATGTTACTGGATTTTTTCCTGGAAATCATAACACTGCACATATATCATTTCTACCTCCCAGTTTCCATATTTTGCTGATACTGTCTTATGGCTGTGTTTGCATCTCTGTATCCAGTTGCTGTCACTTGTCCTATATGTGGATTTTAAGCCCTGTGAGGCAGAACTGTCTTTCTGGTTGTATAGTACTCTGCATAACAACCCCCCGGCCTATTTCTGAGAGCCTTAGATGCCAAAGCAATGCGAATACTGTTAAGAATATGAAGTGCAATGCCTCCATTCCTCAGAGCCCGCTTAATTCCATAGTAACCCTGCAATATTTTACTCACTGTAGAAAATGCAAAGTAAGTGACAAACAAGGGACCTGATAAGCAAGGTAAAGGAGAGAGTATGTCTGTGGAAGCAACAGGCTTAATTGATTTCTATATTTATTGTCATAGCTTCCATGGATGCCTGGTTCTAGTAGGTTCAGTTAGTTTGCGTGGGTTGTTAGAAGGCAAAGGAGCAAAGTTGTGGCAGACTTCAGTGAGCCGTCCAGGGCGATGTTCGGGAAAAGGCAGGTGAGGCAAAGAAGAAATAATTTTGCATGTTTTTGACATCTTAACCACCCCCTGACTCAAAAAACAAACAAGCAGGCAAACAAAAACAAAATGGCAGATACTAGAAATCAAAACAAATATCATGGCAAGTGGTCATTTATGCCTCTGACAGAGGGTTTTGGGGAGAGCCAGACCCTCAGCCATACAGCAGCACCTCAAGGCCCTCGATCCTTTGTTGCTGTTCATTGTGCCATTCCCTGCTGTGTTATACCCGGCTGGGCCTCCAGCTCCCGGCTGTAGTCTTCAACAGCGCCTAGGATTCATTCCGATGAGCAGATAAATGTTACAAAGTCCCACTGCAGGCAGCATAGTCTGCAGTCTAAATCTTATACCTAAAGAAAATTCAGTTTTGAGCTTACTTTTATACCCAGGTTTCCACAGAGCCTTTGAACTCATTCCCTTAATGCAGCCATTGCTCTGTCCTGGCCTCTTCCGGCTCTTCACTCTCTTTAGTATTTCAGTTTGTCTGGGGTCTGGTAGCCCGCTGGGGTCTTCTGGCAGTGAACACTGTGTATTTTAAACTACTGCTACTAGCATGTTTCCACAAATTAAAATTCCACAAATTAACTACAAGGGTTCTGCTTTCATTTAATGGCCTTTCTGATAGAAGAACTTGGCCTTTAATCCTGTCTCCCTTAGCTATGTACTGGAGTTCTCAACTACTTCAAGTGCAATTACAGTTATCTTTGCTATCACAAAACCTCTTTGCAGTACTTGTCCTGGGGTCCCTGAAATGATATTAACGAGAAGCCACCAATGTCATTTGACTGAAACATCTGAATTCATGAATGTCATCTCATGTTCCCGTAACTTGAAGGATATTGTGTCGCTAAGAAGTGCTTAGCACCGGCAGCAAACGCCCCAGTCCCAGCAGCCAGACGCTGGCCCCTGCACTCAGTAAACCAAGATGCTGCTGCTCCTGCACGTGACTTCTTTTCCATTCCTTCAGCCCTAACAGTAGCTCAACAGAGCATCCTCCACTATGGTGGAGGTATATAAGAAAAATCTTAATCAATTCCCTCATTGACCCTGATTTCTTTCTAGGTGCACTGTTGCCTCTCTAATACCCCCCTTTGTGCTTCCCTCACGTGTCTTTGTATTCCCCCACCTCTGTCTCTGGATATCTTCTTTCTCCATTCTGTAATCTGTCTTGAAACTTCTACCTTCCTAGTCGTCCTTCTCCATAAATCCCTCTTGCTGTTGCATCTTCAATTTTTGTGTTTTATTCACGTCTCATGGCTGCGCAAATGGGTTTCCATAAGGTAAAATAAGGTGTACATCCACAACATGCCCACTGGAAGTACAAAGCAGTCTGTCCCCCTGTCTGTTAGGACTAATGTATTTCCCCTGTACTGCAATGTGCATGCATATGGACAGTTACATGGGAAAAGCTAACCGGCATCTTCAGCCTGGCTTGCCTTGTCATAGCTTGTAACCATATCCTGAGATTGTAGGTCTTTAAAGCAGAGAATGTTTCATTCTGTATTGCTGAAATGCTGTAAGTTTATTTTGCTAGTGTCTACAACAGTGTGCTATTTTAGTGTATTAAAGCTTTGCACTGAGCAGCAGCTATGTTTCATCCAAGTGACAGAGGCATTTCAGCAGTTAATTACATGATTCCAGTTTGTACTTCCTTTGTGTTCTGCAAAAATGCTTTGGGATTTGTTGACTGAAAGGCATTTTTCCAATGTTGGTATAAGAAAAGGTGAGTAATACAGCACATGAAATACCAGTATTATTTGTGGCTTAGCAATTACTTGTATTTGGAACCTTACAAACCACATTTATCTGCCAGCTGTGTAAACCTCTCTCCATCTGGCTCACTGTAAAGTAGGTGAGGTGAGTTGTGAGGTGAGTTATACATGTAGCTTCTGATATGTTAAATAAGCCACTTTAGTGGCTTCGTTGCACCAACACGTGCATAGAGAGTATATAAAAACGCATGGTTCTGCGACGGTGTAGAAAAGCACTGGATTTACACTACTGAATTTAGTTTTGTACGTAGATGAGATTCTATGGGAAGAAGTTTTATACTACTGGTGTCACTATTATATAGGAAAAAAAGTTGGAAATGGGTTCAAGCTTTTTCAAAAGCCTCTGTGTCATATTTGATCTCCTCAGGGATTTCTAACTGCTATGAGGCAAGAGACAACTCGCATGAACTTAACAAGAGGATGGGCACTCGACAGTGTTGTTTTACACAATGAAGTGACCAAGATGATGAAAGAAGATGTTGCTGGCCCACCTCCTGCTGACACTGGTGGGGTTTATATATACGGCCTTTTCCTTGAAGGGGCAGGTTGGGACCGCAGAAACAGTAAACTGGTTGAGTCTGCACCAAAGGTAAAGATCGATTGAGCATCGCTGACTGGGGTGTAATATGATGTGCTCAGAGAACACAAGAAAGTATTTCGAGTGCCTGCAGCATTGGTTTCACAGCATGTTTTAAGAGGGTAAAATAATAACAGGGCTGGGAAGAGGACAGGGTGCATACCCACCCACCACTAGAAGTCCCTGGCATTTGTTTTTGGATAGGAGGAAGAGTATTAATTCTGGGCTTATGCTCAGTTATCCATGTATGGAGTTATGTTTTGCTGATGTGACTAAGCAGATTTAAAACCTAGCCAAGGAGCAGCAATTAGATGCTGTGGTCACTGCACAGGGAAAGCTGCCGTTGTGTGTGACAGTAAACTTTTGCCAAACCAGTGATGTCTGTCCTGGAACTGAAGCTGAAGTCATTACTCTGTAGGTAAAACACTTCTGTATATCTGGCTGAGGGCAAATGTTTCCAAACCAAACCTTGCCACTGGTAGCTTCTGGTAAGAACTGTTTCCTGGTTTGTGAAAAGACATCCTTCAAACACAGCATTTACTCAGGTGCTCTGGAGTGTTCTGCAAGCTCCTCTGTTGCTGTTGGTGTGGGACCTTTTTTTGCCTCCTGCCAATGAATACTGGATATTGCTGGAAGTCCTGAAGGGATCTAATCTGGATAAACACCCAAAAGGCACATTGGTCCTTTGAAGCTCCACTGCCAGCAAGTGCAGATGTAACAGGGCGGCTTGCTAAATGCAGCTTGGCCTTTGTAGCTCCAGTCCTGACATTCAGGGTACAGGAGGTGGGGAAACAATGGGGAACACCAGCTAAAGAGGCAAAGGATGGGGAAAAAAGACAGTGGTCTCACTTCCTCCTAGAACCGCACTGTCATTTTTCCATCCACTGCCATGGCATTGCAGCTTTACAGGTTTCTCCTGCTTTCTTTTCTTTCCAGGCTTCCTAATGTCTGCCGTCCCTGAGCTGCCAGTGGCTTAAAGATAGGTTGGGGTCAGTGTAGTAGTGAGCATAGGACTTGTGTTCTTTTGTGTACTTCTGCTGAAGTGCTGGTGTTTTTGCGGGAGGTCATCACTGAGTCTAATTCTGGCATGTTTGGAGTTCAGACACCCTGTCCTGTTTCTCTGATGCTGAGCTCTGTGTCTCTTTTAATGTTCTCAGGTGCTGTTCACAAATCTTCCTGTAGTCCACGTGTATGCTGTTAGCACAACAGCACTACATGACCCAAAGAAGCAACAAGGAAGCATGTACTCCTGTCCTGTCTACAAAAAGCCTCGGAGGACAGATCTGACATATATTTTCTCTTTGTACCTGAAAACAGTGCAGAATCCTGACCATTGGACTTTACGGGGAGTGGCACTGCTTTGCAATTCAAAATAAGGACAAACAAATAGCTATAAAAAAGAACCAAGTAGGCAGATAAGTCTGCAGCCAGTGGAACTTCCATTGTTATTTTTGGAGTGGTGGCTACCTTCCCATAGGGGTGCAGGTATTAGCAGGTGATTTATTGAGATTGTGTTAGTCATACATAAATCAGTTTACTCTGTTCACAGCAAAAAATACTGAATGTATTTAACCTGGGAATATCAGAGGGAAGACAGGTACAGGTGTAACATTTAGCAACTGTTATAAAGGAGGTGAGAAAACATTTAGCTAGCTTGCTTATACTGGAAACGCTAGGAAAAAAGTGCTTGTGACAGTGATAACTGCTCTAACATTTATGGTGGTTCCTTTACAGATGCTATCTTTTCTTCCTAATATAAGACTTCTTCATAATATAATATGATTCTTTATAATCCATAGCATTATTAAAGCCATAATGACAAGTGAATTAAACATGTGGTAAAATTTTTTGTTTATCTGCATATATACGAATACACAAGTCCTTTTTTTTTGCATTTGTAAATTTGCTGAGTGTTTTTCCAAATGGATGCTACAATTTCCTTGAGTAGTCACTTGTGTATGCAAATGATCGTAGAAGACGTACAAACAAGCGAGTTTATCTTTGCACAAGTAACGGCCTTTGCACATAGTAACTCATTTCTAAACCCATATCCTGTTGTAAGGAAGATGTGTGCACACCCAATTCTTGGTCAGAAAAAAGTTTTCAAACTCTTCTCAGAGTAAGCACGTCTGAACACCAGTTTGGCTGTATTCATATTCGTGCCATTGGTGTTACTGCCCGAGTCCTGCAACCTCAAGTCTCTTAACTGCTTTTTATTCTGTATTTTGCATCAGTTTAGATAAAAAAAAAAAAAGAAAAACAGAAGATACACAAGCCATTTCTTGGAGCAGATTCACTTGAAATGGTTGAAGTTGTTTTTGTGTATTGTCACCATTGCAGTCTACCTTACAATTGAAAGGTGATTGCTACTTCTCTTTTAATAGACAGACAGCTATTGGCAGAAAACGTGTTTGCCTTTTTTCACTAGCACAAATTCAAAGCAAAAGAAATTGCTGTTGTATGTTATGAAAGAAGGACTTGCAGCGAGTGCTTTGTTCATCGCTTCTTTTCTCCTTGTAAGCACTTGCAATTTTCTTATTCTTTTCAGCTGCCATCTAAGAAAGTAGTTCACCTTTCCCCGTAACTAGTTTTACTATGCTGTTAGCAGCTGCAGGGCTCTT
Organism: Chauna torquata; assembly: GCA_013399475.1. Taxonomy (NCBI): domain Eukaryota; kingdom Metazoa; phylum Chordata; class Aves; order Anseriformes; family Anhimidae; genus Chauna; species Chauna torquata. Next base: position 19,287 of record VXAL01012622.1, read on the forward strand.
TCCATCAGGCAGTTTGATATTCACACTCCCACCCACAACTAAGCAGAAAGTGCCAAATTTGTTCTTGGAAAACAGAACAGACAGGGCAGGGGCCCTTTATCCCATTGAGCTGGGAGCAGGACTTATTTCAAACAGAGTGCCGGCAAGATTATCTTACCAAGTGAAACCACCTGTTCAAAATATATACTCCAGGCCTCCCTGCAGCATAGCTGTACATCAGCTGATTTCACTGAGAATTTTGCTTTTGGGAAAGATGAAGGACTGGGCTTCAAGATCTTTGCTCTTGGACATTACGGAGAAGATAAGAGAGACTTTAAATGGGAAAAGGCTGTGCTGTGGTATAGAAATTGAGGTTGTAATCCATAGTGTTCTTCCCATTTCCTACCTGTATGAGGGGTTATGGAGTAAATTAACTTTAACTTCTTGGTACGTGTAAAATTCAAGCCAGCAACATCGGTAACAACTTAAAATGAAGAGCATACTTTGAATTACTTTGCACACCAGAAGTACTCACTACTTGCTGTGAAAACAAATCATCCTCCAAACAATTCAAGTTAGAAGTAATCATTAAAAAATACATATTTGATAGAGCTTATATATGGTGCTACATGCTAAGCTCCATGGAAACTGCATCACTTCCTTTCTTTGTCAAGTAAAATAAGAAAATTAAAAGCTGTATAAAGAAAATCTATAGGCAATTATGTTCTAGTAGTTAGTGTCCCGCAGTACAAAAAAGCAATGAAATAGTTTTTTGAACTTTAATCTTTTCACTTCAGTAACTAATGCCTGTTTGTCCGCCTAGGAAAACCTTGAATCTTGCAGAACAGAATGCAGGCCATGTTACGGAAGAACCAGACAAATCATGCAGCGTCCCACTGAAGGTAGCTACAGTTTTGTACGGAACAGGAGGAAGAGCACAGCCACCCAGTTCCAGAAAACACTTTCTATAACTAGTTAAAAACCAACCAACAAAACCTTCAATCTATCCCATAATTAAAACTTTTCTTTTTCTTTTTGCATGTGCTTACAGTGCAGCAGAGATGTACAATTTACTGTTGAAAGAAACATCTTCCTGTGCCTGTCTCCCCCTCTTGCCCTGTCCTGCCCTTCCGTTCAGTGGAGTTGCTCCTTCTAGTCTGACAGCGTTAATTTGCTTTGAAATGTCACTGACATAGTATAACATTGACCTTTCCCAAACAACGTTCCTTAGTTATTATTGCCAAAGCTTTTTCACTTCAAACGTGATGTACACCAGACTAAATGAAAGAACTGGCAGGCAGAATAGTTGAAATCAATCTAATTATATTTAAATTATAGATTAACAGCTGGGAGTCCTCAAACAATGTATATAGATAATCAAGTTATGCTCTGCTGTTAAAATGAGTCTGAGATATTAAATACAACGATACAGCTTCTGGCAATATTGTACAAGTTTCACACAGGTAGTAATGCCAACGTTACTTTAGGTAAGTGCTTTGTAGGCAATGCCATGTAAGAATGAAGAGAGCGATCCAGTCCTGCAGCTCAGGTCAGCATAGTGGCCGTGTTTACAAACATATCTGATGTCAGGGCACCGAGTGTTGCAAATAAACAGCATTCCATACTCCAAAGGGTGTCTGTCTCATAATCCCTGAGGCTGGGGCTGGTTGATAATGATGGTGATAGAAAACAAAGGGCTGGGTTATGGATCGGCCCTTTACTTCAGCGACTTTGTAGAATAGATTTTAATTGCAGTGAAGCTCAGAAAAAACACAGAATAATGGAAAACAAAACAATTCTCCTGTCTTGTCAGCTACATTCATGATCCCTATTATCCTCTGGATGGAGTAACAATTAATTCTCAAACAGATCTTGAGTAAGCAAACACAAATTTCTGTTGCAGTATTCTAGTTTTTTCTCTGTTTACCCGGAACCTATACATTAATCTTATTCATCTTCTACTACTTCATACCCTTGCCTTTCCCACAATCATGTCTTTCCATAACATGAATATGATATCTCATTCTCTTTTCCTCCTGCTATTCCATATTTAGTGTGTCTTCTGCTTTTTTATTCTTACTCCATAACTGCAGAAAATGCCTGGCTTAAGTACATCAATCCTTCCTCTTTCAGAACTCTGGAAATAACCTTTAGACATTTCAGGAGCTTCTCTTTTCCACCAAGAAGAAATGTAGTTTACTCAAAAACCTGTCATTCCTGCCGCATTTTCTCACACCCTGGACAAAGCAGGAATTTCATCCTTCTGCTGTTTCAGCGAGGGCCCTTAAATGAAGAGAGATGTACAGCTGAGTGGACATTTTTCATAGTTCTTCCTTCTGCTAATGCGAAGTAATAGCTTTTTATTGTTTTCTGAGTAGAGGAGTTGGTATAAGATAAACATTTTTATACTGTTGTACGTAAAGCTAAAGAGGGTAACTGGGCTGTTAAACGAATGCTAACAGCAGATTTCCATCTCCCTTTGACATGCGAGCGTTAAGTTCTGTTTGGGTCAATGCTAGCTGCTGGCAGACTGCAAGACAGAGGGGGAGCCCCTTCTTTCAGCTTGCATGGCTTCTCTTCTGTGGGGAAGACAACACTACAGACACCCATGTAAAAGAACAACACCAATACATGTTTTGTGATAGAAAAGAACCTCACACATTTTTCTAAAATTGAGTGCATACAGGCTGCGTTCTCTCTTGTTCAGTAAAGATAGTATGGGGTGTTTGTTAATTAATTCCTTATGCTGATTGCTTTAAGTCTAGCAAGGGGACATCATCACCTCCTCCTCCTCCTTCTTTTCTTTCCTGCTTAAGAACAACTTCCGGGATCATCACTCCTTTTTCAGCTGACTGGGAAGCACCTTTTGTTGCGCTATTCTTGTCTTTCTTTACCTTAGTAATCACTTCTGTGTATGAGATTTCTTCGGTGAAGGGCTCTGCTGCTGCGAGCTCGGAGGCTATGTGCACACCAGCTTCCTGGCTTCCTTCCTGACCTTCGGCTACTGTTCGCTCTTTATTTTTTTTGTGGATCTTGAACGTCTCCTTTGTGGGGGCAGCTTGTGAAATGGTTTTCTTGAACCTTATCCCAGACTGTTTCAGTCTCTCTCCTGACTGCCTGATCCTCTCTCTCCTCTCAGGGGTCACTATTCTAGTTCGAAGCCTGTTTACCTTCTTGCCGAAGTTTTGCCTTGTCTTTTGGATATTTTCCCTTGAAAATGCCTTTTTGATATCATCTATGCGCCTCATGCCTGATTTCTTGAACTGGGCTGCTTTACTTTCTTCAATATAATATTCTTCATCAGAAGACAGATCATCAGGTGGGAAAAAATCATCCTCTAGAGTTTCATCTGCTGTCCTCTCTTTGATAACAGAGAGAGATGAAGGACACTCAGTTTCCTCCTGTGAATGAAAGCACAGAGTCATCTTCCAGCAAGTGTGTGTGTTAAAAGGATGGTAATTCAAGCATTTTGTTTGTTGGCTTGTAGTTAATTAATGCTAACTGAAATGCAATATTGTAACAGAGTAAGGTAGGCTTGTACCATCACATGTGATCTATATAGCATACAAACGACAGAAGAAGCCTTTGCCAAATTCTGCAAAAACAGTATACTTGATCAAAGATTTATTTTCAGAATGGTTCCAGCTGAAAATAATGAATGCCATGGTCCTATGTCTACCGGTCCCTAATGGTTTTCAAAGCAGATGTGTCCAGTTCACGTTTTTCTGAAGCTGATCTGCTTCTTTAAGATGGGACCTGGGTCCCTTATTTCTCACCAATAAAAGTAAATGTCCTGTAGACAAAATAGGCGCTTGTACTTGTGCCAGTTGTACCCTCTCCAAAGGAGTGCCTCAGCCCTTTACTGTCATGAGGACAATTGCACATTCTTGACTAATTAGAACTTAGTAAACTTTTCTGTTGCTGCCCAGAAAGGGATGGACACTAACATAATAACTTATGTTTGCTGGCTACATAAGGGGTCAAAATCAGTAAAGGAATTAAATGTTATTCAGTAAAACAAATTCCACACAATTCACTGAGGACATGCACCATTGCTGGGGTGAACTTGGCTTGTTCCATATGGAAACATAAGAATGACCTACAGCAAACACCTCTGTTTTCTGTGGTTAGTTTGATGGCCCATATGAGTAGGCAGTATTATATATTTATATTATACATACGATACGTATGCTGATGTGATATGATATGCTGCCTGCTTGGAAGTGATGACTGTCCTTGATATCTTAGCACTAGGAATTTATCTAGCCCCTCCAAAGAAAGACTGGTAGAGGCTTAAAGCTCAAAGATACCCAGATTTCCAAAAGCTGTCCACAGTGACCAAACAATCTACCAAAAACTTCTTAATCATTAAAGATGTGGGAAAAAAAAATAAAAGGGAAAAAAGCTTGTGGTAATGAAAGGATCCAATTATGCAATTTATCTGAACAGAAGAATCTCTGAAGAGAACTGCCCCCTGGGTCTGAAGCTGCTGTCTGCATGGACTTTAGAGACTTGTGGCTCAGTGTCACTGAGTCACTTCTGTCTAGAGGTACCGGTGTATACAGAGTAGAAAACCCACAACTTGTAGGAGCTTTATGAGGTGGACATGGCCAGCCCCTTCTTCCCTACTCGCTATATCCATGCATGTGCGTGTGCTCTCCTCCCAGGAGGAGTAGCCCTTCAAGTGCAGACGTACAACACCTACCTAAAACTTCTGTAAGCTGTTTCCCATTTGAAGTAACCCCCTCAGCTGATTTCTGAGGCCTGTCAGTGTTTGGGCTCTATCCTTGGTATTATTATCTCAATTGAGAAACTAGGAAAGATATTGGAAGTTGTGAGCCCATGAAGAATGGGTCAGGCTTACTGTATATTTTGCTGAGAAATGATTTCTGGCCAAAAAGGTATCTGTCGTTTTTCACATTGACTCATTACTAGCAAGTCATGTTTAATGTTACTTTACAGGATAATAGCAATATGTAAAATAAAATACATTAAGCTTTTCAGCAGATAAAGCCCACTTAAAAGTTTGTCATCACTCCTTGGCTTCATTGAAAACTCCCCAGTAAAATAGTTGTTAATGCTTACAACAATTAGGGACAAATTATGTTGCATTGATTACAGTGGAATGTTATTCAACTCATCTGTCAAAATCAGCAGGAACAAAACTACAATACTTTGCTAATAATCATCTACATTAACATGTGCAAATTAACATTAATTATATAAAGATCTCTCTATATAAACATAATCCCTTCTTTTCTGGAAATGAACTAAAACACAGCTGGATAATAATTCGTCAAAGTTTGTAAATTATAGCCCACTCCTTCAGCTGAAATAGTAACAAAAATGCTTCCATAACGACTATTCGGAAATTTCAGTACATACCAAAATGAATACAATATGGTGAATAGGGTATGTTGTACATATGATGAACACGTTTTAAAAAGAGAGGAAGGGGAGAGGCTATTTTATGTGCAATAGTTAGGCTGTCTCTTCCTTTGGAAGAAGAACAAATTTATCTGTACTTTTTGTCAATTGTTTCCCAGTGCTTTGCTGCATTTAGCTTTGCAGTCTACTAGCTAAAGAAAAGAGTGCTTTAACTTTCGTAGGCATGTGTCAGAATTAAGACTTAAGAACAGACAGGGCACAGCAATTAGAGCTGCAGGTCCTGAGCAACATTTCTCATTCTGCTACAGATGCTGAGAATGATCTTTGCCAAACCTCTGATTTTCTCTTTTCCCTTGATTTCTGCACACATCTTGCAGAACCGAATGTAGTAAGACTAAAAATGAGTTTGAGTTTGTATCTCCTGTCAAGATTTCTGGATGGGAGGTGTTAGCAAAGTGGAAACTATTAGTGAAACCAGGTTATATGTTAGGGAGGTTTCATAATAAATACACAGTGATTTAGTCGCAGTAGGAGAGCTTTCTCATTTGTTTCCTCTCTCTCTCCGGCCGTTTCCCTCAAGCACTAAGCATTTTCTTCTTATCAGCAGATATCAGTGGGGTAGAGAGAAGACAGGAGCTCATCCTTCCTAAAGCAGGAACAATAAATTTTAGCACCAGGTGGAAAATTGGTGGGGTCAAAGCATACAGCTACCAGCTTGCTTATAGTCTTACTAAAAGCAAAGACAAAACACATACTGGTTTCAGTTACACAGGACAAATCCTGAAACTGGGTGACAGCTTTCTTCTCAGCAGAAAATTCAAGAGTGACTGGTGATGCCTCTGGCAGAGTAAGTATGCTAAGAAAGCATTTTAAAACTAAACTTTTCCTCATTTTTGAGTATTTATCTTTTAAAGTATGTCTAGTCAATAAAGGTTTGAGTTTTTAAGGGCCTGGCTGAATGCAAAGTAAACGTATGAGTAAAGCTCAGCTTTGGTGAAGAAGGCCACCACTGTCTTTATTTGGGTGGCTCTAGGGACAGTGAATATGGAAACCCAGCTGTTTCTAACACTAGGTTCCCAAGAGAATCTGACTGTCATTTGCTCCCTCCACTCCTGTTTCAATTTAATTCACAATTAGAAATTTTTCAAAGGGAAGTAGTCTGAGTCCTTCATACAGGCCTTTTGCTGTGCATACTTTTTAGAGGTTGCCAAAATTTTGGCTGTTGTGCAACCACACGTGAGGGCACTGAGCAGTTTGCAGGCAATGCTGGTGTTTCCTGATCTCAAGGAAGGCATCACAGCAGTGGCATTTTAAATTAAATTAAAAATGAAAATCAATTAAAAAAAAAAAAAACAACCACACACAAAGATTCAAAATGCTCCTGAAAAACCTGCTCACAGCACAAGTAGAGAGGAGAGACAGATGAAACTCCATAAATCGCTGTCATTGAGTTGCACAATGAAAAGGTCATGGCAAACGATCTCTCAGCCTTGGGATGCGTGACAGGGAATGTGCAGGTTATTGTATAGCATCAGCACAGATGGGACCGGTGATCACGTGGCACTTCTGAGCCAGTGCACGATGCAGCAGAATGGTGATGGGCCACCCCATGCCTGATCTGGTGATGCTGCGGTGTCTATGACAACCTGTGATGTGAGTGACTGGCAGCTGATAAGCCGGAAACTGTATCGAGACAATGTATAAAAAAAAGCCTAGAAATTTGCATGTTAAATGAATGATTTGTTATTCAAACCAGCAGCCAAGGTAAATCACTAAAACATCTACTTGTAATTGCTCTCTAAATCAGTACGAAACCGCTGATGAATAACCAATTACAAATCATTCGGTACTTTTAGTCATATTCTAACAGTTAAGAGTGAAGCTTTGTAAATCTCAGGTGATCCCTTCATTTTTTCTGCAAATATGTCATTTCAAAATCTCTGTCATGGAGCCAAAAAGCTGCTCAAAGGAGAGAGAAACAGGATTATTTTAAAAGGGTACGTAGGGGATTTTACTGAGTGAAGTATGTAGAGAATAAACACTTCAGCACGTAAGACTTTATGGCCAAGTGCTTTTGCTTGTATTTAGAATTATTTTTACATAATGAAAAAGCAGCCTGGCCAGAACAGCCAAGCCCTCTCATTTTGTCTTTTGTGAAGCCTAATATGCATCCCTATTCTTTAAATTCTGACAGAAATTCATTAATTTAGCCAGGAATATATAGTGACTGTAAAGAAATCCAGCTCATTTTCTCATTATCTGGCTGCAGCAAGCTACAGACTATGCGCAAATGTTGCCCAGTTATACCCCAGCATTTGGAGAAGCCCTTGGATCCATGCCACCATGCACTGCATAAAAAGGACTACTTGCAGCTCCAGAGGAAAATTAAAGCTTCGCAGCTAGTTTGCTTTGCTATTATTTTATGGTGTTGGCCTAGAGAATAGTTCTGCAGGTCAGTCAGCAGGTTTGCAATGAAACCCCTGAAATTTCTCACATCCAATTTATTTGTAGATACCAAGCCTTTGTGAGTGGAGGAGAAAGAGCATTCACAAGAGGTGATGAGACAAAAAAAAAAAAAAAGTTTGCTAATGTTTTGATTTATTCTTTCATCACAACATGACTGCTTTTGCAAGCTAGCTGCAATACAGTAGTGCTGTCAAGTATATGGCAACCCAACTGTTCATCACAAGTTGCTGAACTCGTCTGCCCAAGCAACCATGTCTCCGTATGAATTAGCTTCTGGACTCCCTTTCAACTCAAGGAGAGAAGACGTACTTATCAAGCAGAAACTGTACTGAGAAGCAGATGTCTGCAATAGGTCAGACAAATCAGGCTCCATAAATTTCTCTCTGCTCTCTTGAAGGGAGTCTACAAGCCAAGCATGCAAACATCTGCGTTACTAATGTCTAATGCCTGGCAAAATGAATCCCATGCCAAATTCTGAAATTGCAGTTAGTGGTTTCATATATTCCTCACTTCTGTGCCTGCGCTGTCTTGATCAGCGTTATTCCTGTGCTAAAGGAATAACTGCAAGATTCAGCTCTCATCAGCAGTGCTGAGAATTTCAGTCCTGACTGCTGTTACCAGAGTTGAATCCATTCATTCTTGGACTTCTTCAGGCATGAAGTATATCACTGAAGATAGATGTGTCCTCTCAGTGGCCGGCTGCAGTGTCTGTGAATACATCTTTCCAGGCAGCGTCTAGGACCATGGGCAATGAGGCTCCTGATGTAGCTATGCTCTCTTACTGGCTTGCTGGCCAACCATACACAAAACCCTCAACCACTGCATCCAGTGCAAATGTAAATTAGGAACCTCTGTTTCCACCACATAACATTAATAGGTGGAGCAAAATCAATGGCAGCCCTGAGAGGCTGACTGCCTGTCCCTTGTTAGGCTCACCACAAAGGAATAGGACTGAGGACCTATGCCATATCAAAAAGTAGAGACAATTTTATAATCTGCTACGAACACGCGAAATGTGCAACCTATTTCATTTTAGGAACTCAGAAATGACCCAACAGCTGCTATGTTTTTCTTTCTTTTTTTTTTCCCATTCTTCTCTTTCCTTGTGAACACATCCCTACAACTACAGTTTTTCTTTAGCTGGTTGAATGCAGTTGATTTTTCTTCCTGGAAATCACAGGTAATTTATGACCTTCTTGGGTGCCTCCAGCATCTCAGCGCTGGCTCTGTGCTCAGCCAGCTCGGCTGTTAGCTGCACAGCATGGGGTCAGCTCAGAGCTTTGACCTGAAAGGCCCGAGCTTGACACTGGGAACAAAGGACTCTTGCTACGCTCTTTGACACAACTGTTGGGTTTCTCTTATTCTCTGTAATCTCAGCTAAGGCAATTACCTGTCTCAGCTGTAAAAGTATTTATAATGTTTATGCCACAAGACTCCAACAAAAGCCCTGTGTCACCAGGCTGTTGAAGCCTCAGTGTGTGAGGCTGCCAGTGCTCTGCTAACACAGGTAGTCAACTTATGCCATTTTCTTTTCATTAAGTTTTCAGACTCTGTTTTAATAGCAGTTTAGGTTTTCCCCTCTCCCCATGGGGTCTAGCAGAAGAAAGGCTCTGCCCAGACTCTTATGTCTTCAGCACTAAGTGTCCATCTCTGATTTCTAACCTGACTCATGGACAGTTTACACCCATTTCACATCTTTTTGCCAATGTTCTTTACTGTACTCCTCATTCCTGCCCCAGTGCATGTATAAATGTCAACCACAACCCCTCTTAGCCTCTTGTCTTTCTGGATTAAACCCCCCTTTGACCTCCTGGTCTCATCTCTTTTGCCAGGGCTTCCCGTTTCTCTGATCAGACTGGCAGCTATTTTCCCAACCTGTTTGGGACAAGGGCACTGGGTGTCTCTCAATCAGTTCCGGAAATAGCTTACCTGAAACATTTCATGCCCACATGGCATGTTTTTAATCATTTGTAAGAACAAAGGACTCTTAGTCATCTAGTGAGCAATTAATACACCCTTTTCTGTCCTTCCCAAACCATGGGGCCTCAGAAGACAAACCAACAGCAAGGGCTTTTGCTAAGTACAGGAGTTGGCACTGTGTACATTTAGCATTTAGCATTATATTTAGCAATTAGCATTGCTCCAGCTTTAAAGATAATTTGGTTTCTTTTCTATATTTCTCTGGACTGACAGCTCCACATTTTGATCATATTTTCTTAGCATCCACATCTTTTTCTGTGCCAAGAACATTAATGAAAATATTATACAGTTGACAATGATGTCTTAAAAGCAAATCCTTTTAGAAACCTATCACAAACTACACTTCTCATTTCAACACAGTCCACTGTCATTTGTTCTTTTTCCAGATTGTCTGTTATGAGCTAAGATATCAGATACATAAATACGAGAAAAGATAAGCTCTCTCATGTTTCTGTAATACAGAAAAATAATCAAAAATGGGTTACATAGCACAATCTGTTCCTGGTGAGCTATTTAACCCCATTGTACTAACGATTCTGTTCTGCAGACAGCTGCTTAGAGCTCCTCCTAAGCCCATCGTTCTTATGCCCAAATGACATCAGATGAATGGCAGTAATTTCTTTTGTCTTTTTTTAAATAGAAGCATTATATTCACTGTCTCTTAAGTCGTGGTGTCACTCACAGGTGTTTCTCAGCATAGCTGTAATGGAAACTCTGTGCTGATGGAGGGTGCACTTGTGTACCAGGTCCGTCAGAACCCGTGTTTGGAGCCTCATCCCCTGAGCTCAGTACGACCTGACTTCTACTGCCACTGCAGATGGAAGTGCCTCCACTTCAGATTTTCAGATTATCATCCCCATCTCAACCTCACCATTTTTACTGTCCAAGTCATTATGCGGCAGAAGGACAGTGGCCAGGAAAGCCACTTCTATTTTAATTTCTTTATGTATAATATGAGTGGCACACACAAGGCTGCTTCTGCTAGCCTCTCACCATATCTGCATTGGAGCAATCCCCCACAGGGGACACTGTTCTGCAGGCTGGCAGCTATAACATGGGCTTCCTGGTGGCTATACACTCACATTCAGAGAGGGACTTACGGAACGTGAGGGAAAGCAAACAGAACAAGTTCTTTCAGGATTAAAAAAAAAAATAGATCTCCTTTAACTTCTGCATAATTTAGTCAGAATGAATTAAATCGTGACATGCTCTTTGCAGAGAAACAACAGCTCTTACAGCTGTTTACTCAGAATAACTGAGCAAAAGTGAACAGAGACCTGTGCAACCTATAATGTACCTTGTGTTCCCTGCTATACTCTTAGGGTACGTGGTACTTCAGGGTCAAAGACCTCTCTAGAAAGTAACCTGGTGTTTTTAATCGTGTAATCAGCCTGGACAGGAAAGCTGCCTGCTACCAAATCTTTTCCTCAACTGCATGGCCTTTTAAAAATGGATGCTATTTCCCTAGTCATTATGCTCACGGATGATCATTTTGTCTCTTTTTAACGTGAGGATATTGCCAACTCTTTTCATCATGGCTGAGGTCTCTTGGGACAATCTCCTCCAACCAGTCATCCTTTTCAACCTGCTTGCTCCTTCCATCAGTGATAAGATTTTCTTTTTAAAAGAAAATCTTTAGGACTTAATTGGTGTTTCCTTTTTCCTTATACGCCGATGTTCTGGCAGAAGTTAAAACTAAAACCCACGTGCGCTCATCCACAGGAGCATTCCACCACGGCTACACACAGGTCATTGGCTCCACCACAGTGTCCCAAATGGCTCATCAGAAAAAAATGTCACTACAGATGAGCTGTCACTCACAACCACCAAGTAAACAACTTGGTTGCACCTATTTGTAAAATATAGTGAAGGGAGTGGATGCACCACACTGATTCACCAGCTATTAGCAGACTTCCCCTCATCGTAGCCAAGCTTCAGTCATTCAGGTCTTGGCACTCCAACACTGTGCTTACACTGGTGTAAATCAACAGTGTAAAAATGACTACACTTGTGTGAAAGAGGCATTCACAAGTGTGCTGGACATTAAGGCTCTAGCACACTCTTGGCTACCTTGCTTTTGTGGAGCAAAACGGTTCTCCTCCTCCAGAAAGCTGTTAAATGTCAGACTCCAAAGAGAGCAGCATATGTTGCTCCTCCGCTGTGCATGAGGGAAAAAGTTCTTCGATACACCTTATGACAGGGATGGAAGTTAAAGAGGAAGCTATTCATATGCTCTCTTGCAGTCCTCAACTACGATAGGAAAAGGAAGCTAGAAAGAGAGAAATCCAAAATCCTGTTTGCATTCCTGAAATGCACCAACTAAGGGTTAAACATACGGAACAGGGTGCAGGTCATTCTTGTCCAGCAAAACCAGCAGAGTTCAGAAACTCCAACTGAAGGTGATTATTACAGAAAATAAGTGTCATGAGGGCTGCCCTTGATGTGAAATATCTAAAAGTAGCAACATTTGTTCTTTGTAGCTATGTGTAAATCCATTTCCACAATATTTTACTACATTTTTTAAATAAGTGACAACTCAGGTCTTTCAGGGGAAAAATTTGCATTACGTTATGAATACTGTTCTAAGGAAAAACGTTTTCAAAACATTGACTGTACTGCAATCAATATGGTAAAGGCCCATCAATGAAATGGCATTATGCCATCAACCAGGGGAGTCAGAGATATTTATTACCTTTAGATGGGAAACAATATGCAAGGATAAAGCAATGGTGCCTGTTTGCTATTCCATCATGACGGTGCAGCTTGCAATAATTGTAAAAATTGGCTGAATTCTGCCCAAGTGTTCTCCTGTGCAGCCGCCGTAAGTAATTCAGTCAGAGAAGCTGGGAGGCACAATTTGGCTGCATATGTTATGAACATAGCATTAAAGAAGTAACATTTCCTACCTTCAGCTTTTACTTTTTTTTTTTTTTTTAAGCTACTTCTTGCCAGTACTAGAAAATGAAGTAGTTCAGAAAGCTAGATTATGCACAAGAATTTGAGAGCTATAGATGCTGGTGAATATACTCAGTGAAACACATGGATCCATTCATGCAAGTGATGTTATTTATGAACAAACATTTGCAAAATCAGGGTCCAAGACAGGGTGACGAGGCACATTGTGTTACTCACAAATGCCGATATCTTTAAGAATGCCTAATGATGAATAGGACTCATTTGAAAGAACCTTTGGGGACTCAACTGGTATGAAGGAGAAATTATGCTTCTGGCAAAAGATTAAACTCTTGTACTTTCTGTTGACTCGGGGAACTGGGAAGTTTCAGCAAACGCAGGATCAGGCCATTAAGCAAATGAGTTTCACAGTGCTTGCTACGAAGTGACAGATCCCATGAACTGCCTGCACTAACACTGTCCATTTGCATGGATGTCGGCAAGACTATGCCATTTCATGAAACTTCTCTTCAAACAATCATTTGTAAGAACAAAGAACATCCTGGAATGAGGTTAATGAAAGAAAATGTATAATTCACTTGCCAAATATGATTGGAAAAGCTGTGCTGTGTGAAATGATTTCCAAGTATAGCATGCAAGGGACTACTTGCTGCAAGGAAGGGTTTGTGGGTCTGAGCTTTACTTTGTGCATACACCGCTGTAGACTGAGATGATGCCAAATAGCCCCCATTTGTCAGTGCTACAAAAGCCTGCAAGTTAAATAAACCATGTGTTTTACAGTTAGTGTTAAAAGAAAGTCTCTGTTCCGGGGAGCCTACAAACAATTTGCTATTTGGACTTCTACCTAATATGGTGAAAAAAAGAGTGATGAATGTCAGGCATGGTCTGTATGAAAAGATTTGCAGGGCCTGCCTCATATTACCTTTCAGAGAGGCAACAAATAGTCCTTGCTGATCTGCAGTTAATCTTTCACTACTGGCTCAGAAACCCACCAACACTAATAATAGACCGCGCGTGCTGCCGACAGTGGGTTCCTGCTGAAAGGCATGGAGACGCAGAACTCAGTGTTAAAGAAAGCAGCAAGTCACTCTCCTGTTGTACAGACTGCATCTTTTGGTTCATTACCCGATGCCTACCCACAGCTACCGAGGAGGTGACACAATGACAGCGCAGCAATACGTTAGGTTCATGGTTACCTGATAGATCACAACCCGGAATTTGTTTTTTCTCAGCATCTCCTCTTGCTTTGCTTCCACCTTCCGCACATTGGCGCTCTGCCTTTCCACCCGCGCCCGCACTTCCTTCACGGTGGAGCTGACTTTGCGGGTTTTCTCCAGCAGCTTGTTCACTGTATAGCTGGTGTTGCCGTGAGCTTGGGCAAGCTTTAAGATGTCGATCTGTATAGTCTTGATTGCGTTTTCCGTCTCCCTGTGCCGCTCTTCTATTCTCTTCTGGCTCGCCTGCACGCTGTCCACAATGTTGGCCACTTTGTCCAGGACTGTCACTATGGTGTACGCTGCATCTTGCTCTTCTTCGTCCTCAGTGACATTTGACAGGCGGTTTTGGTGGATTTTGTCAGCCTCCAGCGTGATCTCACGGTGGTCCATTTTGCCTCTCTTCAGGCAGGTCCACAAGAGTCGGCCTTTCGACCAAATTCCGTCGGAACAATCCTGGCACTACTGCAAGGAGCCGGCGCGACAGCCAGCTTCGGCCATGCTCAAAGGCGGGTGTGGAACGCCGCTCCCGGAGGTGGGTCAGATGCTTCTGACTACCAAATGTCCACACACGATGGTTCAGATGCTTTCAGCAACATGAAACCTCTAAAATTAGGAAGCAATGTCTGGAAAGGAGCACACGTGTAAAGGGTCACGCTTCTGTACTGATGAAGTTATTAGCGTTAATCCAGGGAAGTTAAGTAACTTACCAACTAAACAGGCGAGCAAACTTGCATGTTTTAAACAATCTACTTTTGTTTTCGTGCTCGTGAAGTGCTTGCTCTGAGGGAATTCAAATAGCGTTCAGGAAAATGAACACCAGCTGTTTTTTCAGTGAAACGAACTTCAGATCTTCAGCTGGTTACAATTGCCACGTGGGGTAACAAATAAACACACTAAACCACAGGCAATATAGTGAAAACGTTGTATTGTGACATGCTTTTCCAGTTCAAAATGTTGAAAGCATTTTTTTTTATTGAACAAATTATTAAATCCTACATGCAAAATTTTGAAAGCCTAAACTACATGTTAAAACAGCTGAACACATCCTATTCACACTTTATCTCTGGATCTTTCAAACAACAACTAACAGTCTATTAATATAACTATGACCAGCAGACTAATTTGGATGGACTTTCTTAGCTCTTGAAAATACTCTGTACAAGAGCACTAGTAATTCATTCACTTTTATTTGGTGTTTTTTTTTTTAATTATAATTTTAATCACAAACACTATACAATCTGTATTGTAGGTGTTAAAACATGTATTTTCTTTTAAAAAAGTTTAAGAAGTATTAAAACAGCTTCAACAGTGATAAAGTAGGCTTTATTCCAATTATTTGTGTTCAATTATTCGACACTAATTTTTAAAATACCTAAATCTACTAAGACCTACTTCTTTTGGACCTGTGCCATCTGCTTTACCAGGTAATTTCCCAAATTAAGAAATTTATAATTTTGCCCTTTAAAAATAAATTGTTGGCGTTATTAATGAAGATGGCAGTGCTTAGACCCAGCCCACACGTTTTATAAATATGTTACAACTACACACAGCACACAGCTTCACAGTTCATGCGATAGGCAGTGTCTAAAAAATCAGTTACTAACTTCCAAAAACATTTAAATATCTACGGTATTTAAACACAGTGTTTTCTAGTTTCTCATAAGAAAAGTAAGCTGTAAACATTTTTACCTTTAGTTCATGCCTTGTTTGCTAGGTAACGTGGACTTTTTTTTGTTGCTGTTGTTGGTTTTTTTTAAATCTACAACCACTGGTGGAATAAATCTGTGTTCCCAAAAA
This sequence comes from Chauna torquata, assembly GCA_013399475.1. Taxonomy (NCBI): domain Eukaryota; kingdom Metazoa; phylum Chordata; class Aves; order Anseriformes; family Anhimidae; genus Chauna; species Chauna torquata. The sequence goes on from VXAL01012622.1 coordinate 35,027, forward strand.
TATTACATTCCATGAATAAAGCACAAGTCTATTATATAACCATGTGATACAGATACAGGAAATGAACTACTGTATTCAAAAACAGAAAAGTAAAGTTACTAAAACAGTCCGTAGCTGTTAGAGCTGATGCTTTCAGAATACAGACCAACATTGTTACACTAAAAATGTTCAAAAATAAGGCCTCTGAAATAAATATTTCCATTCTTTAAAAAAAGATATAATAAAAATGTACATCACATGGTCAATGCAGGTATAAAAATCACTAAGTTAAACCATTCTGGATGATGTATCTGAAGTAAAATGGCCTAGGTTTTGCTTCTGCCGACGTCCTCTATTGTTTTTGGGGCATTTTCTGTTTTAAAAAAAAGAGAGAAAGACAAAGCATGGGTGCTTTTATATATGTCATATAAAATTAAACCTAGCAATACTGAGTTGACTTTTTTTCCTATACTCAACCACAGCAAAGAGTCTAGGAGCTGTGCTGACTGGGTGAATGCTCCTGCTGTTTGGTACCTGACTGATGTCTGGGGATCTGTGTGGGACTCCAGATCATTCAGAAAGGAGTTCTGCTTGAGACCCAAACCAGCAAGGTGCTATATTCTTTGACCTTGATCCAGCAAAACACATACTTTGGTAAATCGCTGCCTTGGCTTTACTTTTACACACTTCGTACTGAAAATTCTTTGGATGGTAAGAGTGGATCAATTAGCCTTTTTGTGCTGGACCTCCTGGTGCTCTGCTGCTTGCTGGAGGCCCCAAAGCAGAGCCCACCTCCAACTCCTCTCTTGGAGGTGGGTACACAGCTAAGAAAGGATTCATAAAAGCCAGCAATTCTGAGCAGGAAGCCTGCCAGACAGCACGCAATGTAAGATGGAGCAGTCCAGCTGGGACGTGGTGAGACAGCCTGCCCCAGAATCATAGAATCACAGAATCAACTAGGTGGAAAAGACCTCTGAGATCATAGAGTCCAACCTATGACCTAACACCACGCTGTCAACTAGACCATGGCAGTAAGTGCCACATCCAGTCTTTTCTTAAACACCTCCAAGAGACGGTGACTCAACCACCTCCCTGGGCAGTCCAATGCCTGATCACCCTTTCTGTGAAGACCTTCTTCCTAATGTCCAACCTAAACCTGCTCTGGCACAGCTTAAGACTGTGTCCTCTTGTCCTATTGCTAGTTGCTTGGGAGAAGAGACAGGCCTCCACCTGGCTACAGCCTCCTTTCAGGTCCTTGTAGAGAGCGATAAGGTCTCCCCTGAGCCTCCTTTTCTCCAGGCTAAACAACCCCAGCTCCCTCAGCCGCTCCTCATAGGACTTGTTCTCCAGACCCCTCACCAGCCTCGTCGCCCTTCACTGGACACGCTCCAGCACCTCAACATCCTTCCGAAACTGAGGGGCCCAGAACTGGACACAATACTCGAGGTGCGGCCTAACTAGTGCCAGGTACTGTGTGCCAGGGAACTCTTGTGGGGAGGCTGAGAGAGGAGGGCTGCTGAGCCTCAGTCTTCCCCATGAGCACTTTGACCAGCAGGGTGTTGGGTAAAAGAGGGTTGGCTCCAACTCCATGAGCCAAATGGCTTTTTACATGTGCAGGATGTGTTAGATGTGTGTACTTACACCTGCCACGTTGAACCTTACAAGAGAGATAGGGAAGGAGGCCTATATTGTTCATTCATATGGGTGTCACTCTACATCACTAAGCTTGGAAAGCCATGCACTAATGCTGCATCTGTAAGTTCTGTGGCCCTATGTAAACAGACCTGAAAAAGTGAAGGAAGTGAAGGACAAGTTGAGGAGGAAAAGGAAAAGTGTGTCATGGATGGCTAAATGTAGGATTTAAATGCTTCACACATCTATAATGTAACTGGGTCATCCCTAATCCAGCCCAGAGCCCCCAGTCCTCATTGGATTCAAGTCCCTGATGAGCAAACTGAATACATTTTAATCAACATGAATCCATGACTCACATCTCATTTTTCATATAAAGCGAGAGCCTGAGACAACCCAGAACTTGAACTCTGTGCTTGTGTAACTTCACATTTCATAAAATAGGTTTCCATGGAGAGTGTCTAATAATGGGACTCACTGCACATTGATTTTCAGGAAGCATATACAGTGTGAGGGGTACTTCTCTCCCTGTGTAACACCATTTACAGCTGTACTGCAGGGAACAGCAACGTGTCAACCTCTCTGTTTCACTGGGCAGGAGGGGGAACCGTATCTTCTATAAGATATCATCAATGCTTGAATAACTCCATGAAGGTCTAACACAGCAGCTGACCTTTCGAATATGTCTCAAGGCAGATCTGTTCTGCTGCGTAGCTGTTCTGGGGATTCAGAGAGGTTGCTGGTGGTTTGTGAATTTAAACGAACGTGTGTTTTGTGGCAAAAATGGCAATAGGTATCTTTTACTTGGTTATTTTAGAATATATGTTAAAAAAATTCGGGGGGGGGGCAAAGATTTAAATACAGAAAAAGTATATACATACAATGCACAATTTTTCACTGTTTTGGTATTTACCTACCTTGTTATGCACATGACAATTGCAACTATAATAGCAATCTGTACAGCTCCAATTATTGCTGCAATAAGGACATGCGTAAGCTTTTGTCTACTTGGGACAACATAAAGAATACTAAAGTCTGTCTTTTCACAGTGCTGTCCAGTATATCCTGATTCACATCTGAAAAAAAAAAAAAGAATATTTAATGGAATATGTATTTTGGCAGCAGTCCGGTCATTTTGCAGATGAAATAAGGAGTCCAAGATGTGGGATGAAAAAGCCCAGTAATCACAGCAGTGACAGCAGGAGAGAAACATCCTCAGCTGTGCCATCACTGCTGCTGCAGTGGCTCAGGACATATCAATTTCTGAAGCCTCAAATGAAATTTAGAGAGCACAACCACACAAAAGAGCTGAGATTCTCCCTTGTCTGTGAACAAGTGGGTTGTTGAGAAAGAACTGGTGAGAAGGCAGAGGTGCAGCAATGCTTGGGGTAGAGAATGGTTTGGATTTCTGGGGCAAGAGGAGACACAGAAAGGATAGTCTCTTCTCTCCTGGATAAGGTTATTAGTGGCCCACTCTGAAGACACACCTGCATGGTGAAGGTCTGGTTTGGCAAAAGAAGTATGTGCAGTAGCTGTTAAACTGGGGCAATATTTAGGAAGAATAAAAGCAGCTAGATGAAACAAGTAAACAGACTAGATGAAACAAAGCAGTATGCTCAGGGAACTCAGCAGCAATGTCAATATGAACAAGGAGTGAAAAGAAGGAAGAAAAACCCTGAAAAAATGGAGGAAGAGGAGGATGTCTTTTCAAGCTGTAGCCTTTGGACACAGAATCCTGCAAAACCTACTGGACAAGACCAGCATCAAGATCCCTCCTGCATTGTCCCCAAACCAAAGCCTTTTCCAATTTTTCTCTTCACTACCTGCCTCCTGCCCTGAGCCATCAAGAATTTCAGGGTAAAAGCACTTCATAGGTTATCCTCTTTGTTGACTGCACAGAAAAGTCAAGGAGAGTTACAGCTGGCCCGCTCATCCAGATGACTTGCACAGTTCCCTCCGGGGAAACTGAGTTCCCTTGCAGGACACTAATAGGAGAAAACCCAATAACTCGCAACTGTTTATGTGAGAGTTCACAGAAGAATCCATAGAAATTGGCCAGGGGTCAGGGAGAAATGGCAGGAGACAGAAGAGAAGCAGCTGCTCTAAATGGTATCTCGCCTGAGGAAACCAGCATCTAACTCAATGACAAACTCAGCAGAGGCTGCTCCCAATTGGCGATGCATGTGTGCAGTGAGAGCAAGATGTGCCAGCAGTGAAGGTGGCAGTGACAAAGTGCTCTGTAGCAATTCATGTTGCAAGGAGAGAGAGGCTGATGCACAGTAAGGGAAGGCAACAGCCACCATAGCTACCCCAGCAAGAGCTGGAGCCTGCAGAGCAAAGAGCTACCACTTACATCTCTGAGCAAGGGCTTTTAATCCCTTCTCCTCTTGCCAGTTTGGGCAGGGACAACTAATGAAAACCCTCACCTTTCCTGTTGAAGTATGAACCAGTGACTGCTTGTTTTAAAGAATCGCATACAACCACAGGAGTAACAAGTTCCTTGTACAGCTATCCTTTAAAACTGACTGATGTGAATGCATCATTAAGGATAACCGAATCATACAATTGGCCTCCAGCTCTACAGCAGAAAGCTGGAGAAGAATTACCGCCACAGGCACAAAAACACTCGTTTTGTAAACTGGATCAGAGAATTCTGAATGCAACACAGAATCGGTCTCATCCATCCAAAAGCTTTGTGCTAGGGTAGGAGTTAATTCTGTTTGGAGGGACAAAACAATTACTCCCCAGACCTTCCTACAACTGCTTAGGTGACTCCTAATCTCCACTTGCATGCAGAGATAACTGTTGGGGTTTGCGTGTTTGTAATCTTGTGACTCTACTTTCTCCAGCCATGAGCTGCTGCATAAAATGTTTAGGTTCAGACATGAAACAAGTTCCAGTAAGAGCAGGGTTATTAACGAAAAGCCCGAATTTACTGTAAGCAAGCTTGGTAATGGCTGGGAAAGGAATCAAGAGAAATGTGTGCTAGCATTCAAGAAGGAAGAAGATAGGGAACACTTTGGTGATCATGCAAGAAGAAACAATAAGAAAGCAGATTTCTTGCGAGTGAAGAATCCTTCTTTGTTATTTTGCTTTTATTTTCGTTAAAGAAGATAACAACAGCCAAAGTGTGATCAATGTGAGAATTGCTTTAAAGCACGAGGCAAAACAAAGCAGAGGAAGCACAAGTAATTCAAAGACATTTCCTCAGAAACACTGAAGTGACAGGAAATTATTTCTGAGAAGTATTGAATGGAGATTCAGGACTATTGAACTCCTGCAAAGCAGAAGTGCTTGTGTTAAGAACTCTGTTGGTGGTGGGGTGAAATGTTGTAAGCTGCCTGGTAAACGGGCAGAACAGATTTTAAGGCATTCTACTGCATTAATACATAACATGATAAACTGAGGGCAGCAAGGATTCATCAAACTATGCTGATCAGTCAATTAGTGGAGTTAGTATAATGAAGATTAGACTTCTCTGCCAGGGGACGAACTGTGCCTTCCTTATGCAGCCTGCTGTAAGGACAGGGCAGAACTGCACTGCACAAAGGAGGCAGCAGGAGACAGACCAGATCCCATCTGTGCAAAGGCTGCTAAACTAAATATTGCACAATTTGCTACTACAAAGCCTTCCTCCCACCCGCCTGCTGGCAGTTCTGGAGGGCTGCTGTACAATGAGCACGGAAATTCATTGTCCTCAGTTAAAGTGCAAGTCAGAATTTGCTCTGCACAGGTATTTTCTGCAGTTTTGTAGGTCACATACACCACTCCCTGGAAATGAGGACCAAATTAAACAGTATATATGCTAGACGTGCATGAGAATGCAAAGCATTTGGAAATAACAATCTGCCCTTGGCGTTCATCATTATATTTTCCTAGTCTAGGAAGAGAGTCTTTTCCTTTGGTAGAAGCATTTGATTACTATGGCAGATTGCTGGTTGTCTGATATAAATAATTTTGTTTCCTTAATAAGTCACTGCTCCAGTAAGAAGCACACATACAGGTGTAAGACCATGAGTATTTAAATAGCCAAAAAAGTCCAAAGGATATCTGGTACTTAGGGTCAAGAACTGACAGTCAGAAATTCTTGACTGGAACCCTGTGTGGTTTGTTGTGCTGGGTCCACTGCTGAGACTGTTCAGGCTTAAATAATAAACTGTTTAAATAAGTAACTGAAGGTAGTAATAGTAAATGCAATTATAAAATAGAATTTAAAGAGACAGTATATTAATTAACTTCATTAAAATGTTAACTATCAATACATTAGGTTAATAATGAATATTTAAATGATTGAATTTAAAGTAATTGAATCACAAATGAATAAATGACTATTTATGATAGCACTAACCAGAAAAAAAAAATTCTGAGAAATCAAAAAAATCAGTTCATTCAGCCAGGAACGGTTTCTTTGAAATACCTCTAATTTCAAAAATTTGAGGACAAATCCATAAGAAATTGTGTTAAACACAGCTCTGGATCAAAAGAATACTGTACTCAAATACTGCTGCCCCATGCTCACCCAGATAACATTGGGGATGCACCCAGTTTCCCAAGAAAAGCAAAGCTGTGTTGGCCTCTCTTGGTTCTGGCCAAAGAAAAGAGAAAAAAAAATACAGTCCTATCAGAAAGTTGAAAATAAATGAGAAAAGGTGTCAGGTGGGAAAAGGAAAAATACAAGCTTTCAAATGGTTAAGTCGACAACCGTACTGGCACTTCATTTGGTTTTCCTGTTCTCTGGTCAGTCTGGAAAACCTTAAATCTTGGCAGTAGAAAAAATACTTAATATACTCACTCGATAAAGATCACGGGAGAAAATGTGGTAGGATCTAATGGATTTACAGCTGAAGTTTCCAAAGCAAAGGATAGCAAAGAGTTATACGATAGCAAAGAGTTATAGCATCTTCACCCATGTTAATCTGGAAGTACAAGCTTGCAAGATAAAAGTTCAGGAGTGAAACCTCCTAATAGCTAAGGCACTACATGTTATTAAGATTCAGCCTTTTTCTGTAAATAAATTTTAAATGATTTTTTTATTTTTTAAAGAAAACAAAGAGGTAGAACTTGGTAAAATTTAAAGAAAAAATTACTCAGAAGCTAAGGAAATAAAATGGAAAATTCATATTTCTTGGGAAACAGTGGCTATACTGAGCTGCTAGATTATACTGTAGACAAAAAATGTGGGCTAAAGAATGTTTTGCAATTTTATGCTCTCTAGATAAAGCATATTACTGTGAAAAGGGCAATAAATTTTAAAAATATGACATTGATACTTCAGAGAGTTTACGTCAAGAGCAATAAAATGTATGGATAGCATGAGAACAGACTGAGGTCAATGGGGAAAGTGCAGTCATACAGAAAAGCCATACAAGGAAAAGGCGGTGGTTTCCTTTTTTTTTTTTTTTTCTCTTGATAGGATTTAATAGCTGAAAATAAGGCGCCAACACTAAGGCCAGAGTCCTTGGAGGGATTCAGCTTCTGACTACCTGCACCTGAGTGGCCAAGCTCTCCCTCTGAGCCTTGTCTTCTTCTGCACAACTGCTGCAGCTGTGTGCTGCCCACAGCACAGGGCACTTAGATAACTGCAAGCTGATACATGCTGTAATTATGTCTACAGAGCATTTTGATTAAGTATTATAGCAATTTCAAGCATATTTTGTAGGCATTCAGGACTTACCGGCAGGAAGCCTTCTGAGTGGAATAAATGAATTCACATTTTCCATGTATACAGTAGCCATTGAAGCTTTCTGAACAAGGTATGTGGTTTCCAATGTAAATGTCTTCTCTTTGATCACTGGCATCTTAAAAAGAGAGATACATAAAAAACTATAAATGGTGTATGATATTTATAAAAAAACTCAACCAAGAATAGCTAAGAAATGTCCTTAAAAACAGGTCATGAATAAATAAATACAGAATAATGAAGCAAAGGCTTAAGGGTGAGGTTTTGGAGACACCTACAGAGATTTGGAAGGATGCATCACACTGAAAAATGTTCCTCAGAGACATCTAAAAATGCTTCTTACGTCAGGTTTCTTGAAAGGAGAAAAATATTTATGACAGAAACAACCCAGTGCAGGAAGATCAGCAGCAGTTTAGTCAGTGGCATTGTTGCAAAGAGCTAATACATAGGTACATAAAGCCAACTCCCATGTCTAAACAGAGGACAAAGACCTGAAGGGTTAGAAAGAAGCTAAAGCACGTTTTATCTTTACTGGGTAGAAAACAACTGGATAAAGCCCTGTTCTGACTGGTATCACCAGTCGTTATAGCTGAAATTAAGCACATTACAATAGCTGTCTTTCTAGGGAAATGCTTTTACAAAGAAGGAACCTCAAAATACTGCAGTGAGCTTAAAATACTCATTCCTTTTGGAAGTGTAGTGGGTCTGGCTATGAAGGAGTTAACTTTCTTCACTGCAGTCCCTGTGGTGCTGTGTTTTGGATTTGTGGCTGAAACAGTGTTGATAACACACCAGGCTGTTGCTGCAGGGGGCTTGCACAGCCGCAAGGCTTTCACTTTTTCCTACTCTGCCCTCACTCCTCTTGAGTAACCTGGGGGTGGACAAGAGCCTTGGAGGGGACATAGCCAGGACAGCTGACCCAAATTGATGAAAGGGATAGTCTGTACCATATGACATCGTACTCAGCAATAGAAACTGGGCTTTTGGTCTTCTCAAGGTGGCAGGTGGGCATTGGTTGGCTGGTGGGAGGTTGTGAGTGATGGCCTTCGCATTACTTACTTATCTCTCCTTTTTTTTCTCCTTCGTTTATTAAACTGTTTTTACCTTGAGCAAAGAGTTTTTCTCACTTTTGCTTTTCCAATTCTCTCCCCCATCCTGCTGAGGGGAGGGAGGGGTTGAGTGAGTGGCCTGTGGGTGCTTAGCTGCTGTCCAAGGCAGCCAGCAGAGGAAGGTAGTCCCTTCTGCACCAAGGCCTGTTGTACATCCGTCACATTGCTAAAACTATCTAAAGCTGAATATATTTTCAACCATTTTTTTTTCCCCAAAATTGTTCTGTAAAGAAGTCCTAAATACAGAACTTGGAATTTCATTATGAACTTCTCTAAAGTGCAGGGATCTAAAGATGTGGATGTAATTGTGGAATTATGCTCATTTCCATGGTAATAGACTATAGCGTCGCAAATACAAGATTATAATGAATTGCAGGTGCAAAGCAAAAAGGGGCTGTGGAGAAGAACTCTCTTAGACAATTACAGATATTTCAAATAACACTAGAAATAGAGAACGTATTTATACAGGAAAAAAATGCGTACTGCTGTTTTAGGTTTGCCCTGAACATTTTCTGGAATATTTTCTAATTTGTTCCAGGAAAAAAAATCTAAATATTAGAGGTTTCAGATACAAAGAAGCCTTTTGGTTCAAGATATTCTTCAAAGAAACAGAAGACTTGATACAAGGGAAGGACACTGCCTAATACTGACAATACATCTGATACGGCCCTGTTGGAATAGACTATATCGTGGTACGTCCAAGAGGAGAAAACTGGGTCATCCCAAAACTGTTGCCTCCCTCCTCCAAGAAGTTAATTACTGCCATATCTGTCCCAGTCAAAGGCTAATAATAAGGTACATACAATTACATTAGTCTGTCCAGATGGCTGTGCCGTGTCTGTTTTTAATGTATACGCAAATGTAGAACGTGGGGCCCAGTGACAGATGCATCCCCTGGAAGGCGGCCAGGTAGCCACAACCACCCAAGTCAGAGGCAAAACGTGCTAAGCAAAGAGATGATGTTAAATGCAGGAAGTGATTCCTAGTGTAAGATAGACATTTACCCACCCATTGATGGGAATCAATTTTTAACCTGAGAGGCCAGCAAGGCTGCTTCAAATTGAGAGATTTAACTGGTGTAGGGGACTTGTAAGAGTGATCAGATCCGAAAGTTCAGATGTCTCACCAGAAGGAAGAGGCATGCACAGAAACCAAAACTCTGATGCCCATCTTGGCAGAACAAACACAGCAGTCCAGCTGAATCCAGGGAAGACAGACATTTCTGATGTGCCTTGAGGTAGATACTCAAGGATAAGGAGACCATCCTGGCCATGATTCCAAGGACTAAGAGATACTATACACTCAAAGGAGAGGGTTTAACAAAAATAATGCACAGGACTTTAAAGTGAAAGCAAACAGGTAGAAGAGTGGCCTTTTCTCTTATCCTGGAATAAAAAGTCATTCAAAGTACTTCACTTCAGGCTCTCACTGTCTAAAAAGACTTCACTACCACATAAAAAAAATTCAATACAATTTTTTTGCATGACATACTCCCTTCATGCACATCATTTGCTGAACACAAGACTGCACAAACTATACATTTAATAATAATAATAATTATATACTATGCTCTTCCTACTTACTAGATTTCAAGGACAATTTATATGCAATGAATAAAAGGCTGTAACTTCTAGATAGGAACCAAAAGCGGTGTTTCATTAATCACACAATAAGATGTATATTTCATTTGGTGCCTTTTATGCCTTCACAATATAAGTGAAAACTGACATTACATCATTCCAGCTGGTACTTATATGGAGTGAAGATAAGAGAATTTGTGAAAAAGGAAAAATACACAGGGCTTTTTGGCAATGAATGGGTCTTGAAGAAGAAAACGTGGAATTTCTAAAGCCATCGTTGAATGGATTTACTGTGGGAGGCCATGGGAGTGCAAAGCAAGTATAATGACAGAAAAAATTAAAGGCCAGCATTAACAGAGAAGGTAACAGTGCTATTATTTGTGAGAGAAGAGGAGGCAAGGTTAGCACCTATGCAGATCTGCTCTTTGGCAATAACTTGAGAAAGACAGAGGTGTTTTGTCCAGGACAGCAACACTTTGAGCTACAGCTATGAAATGCAGAGGCATATTTGTTCTGAGAATGCCCCTGACACACATGAGGTGCTAACAAGTAAAATAACCGAGCAGAAAGTGGAACTCAGTCTTGTTTTGTTTATACTAAGAAATTAATTCGTATAGGTAAAACATTTTCAACCAATGTGATTTAGCATTTTGGTTTACATAACAGATATTAAAATGACCAAACAAATACAGAATCTGCCATTTTTTTCAGGCATTTTCAGAAAAGATAGGGTCACGGGGAGCTTGTGTCATTTCATCAGCAATCTCACAGCTTGGTATCTTGCAGTAAAGGCATTTTCACAACACTTGGTGGGGGTCTAATCCTGTGACTGCCGAGTAGGGGTGGTGAGCTGCTGAGCATCTTAGAGGAATACAGCAGGCAAAACTCACAAATCCCGCATATCTCCTTCTCGCCAGCCTTGCAATGACAGAGCTGCAAGAAGCTGTTCACAGGTCTGTCTTGGCTACAGAAATCAAAGCTGTAAGGCAGACAAGAAGGGACCTGCGTGCGGCCTTTTCTCATCTTGTGAAACTGTAACCAAACAGCACAAAGCCAGCACGATACCTTTCACCTCTGGCCGATACTGCATGCCGTCGTCTTTCTTTCCAGCTGCGTTTGTGTCATCTGCTTCTAGATGATAAATACATGGATGGATAGCTATTAGGAAAGGCTTATTTCCACACCACTGCATGCACATCATTGAGAAGTCAGAGTAATAGTCAAAGAAGTTTTTTAACTGCAGTAGAACAGACATGGTCCCACATCCTTCCTCCCGTACAACCAGGGCAGTAGCACGTAGAGTCACAACCCCAGACTCTAGATCAGTACAGGGCACACCTCAGGCTGTAGACTTTGAATGAAAATCTCTTCAGTGGTATGAGCCTAGGTTATTTTGGTTCACAGACCTGTTTTCTGGGGAACCATCCAAGTTACAGATCTAGACATAACCAGCAGAGGGATGGTAGAAACTTGTTATTCCTATGAGAAGGTCCTAAATGCAATTCACTTTGGTCTGACTGAACCTGAGACCCCAAAACTGAACGGTCCTCCACACGATGAACAACACATAAGACAGTAGTCTGAGGGTTTCAGTGAGCCTTTCCAGCACTAGAAAAGGAAATTGATAAACAGTTGTGCAATTGGGGCCCGGCTTTACTCACCTTGGAAGTACATTGTACAGCCCCCAGCAGCAACAGTGGGCATTTCCCACATACCACGTTCCCTCTTCTCTCCTGCTGCTTACTACCCCTTCATGTAAGGCTATTGCTTAGGTTCTCCTAAGGCCTTTTGCTGTCTTTTCAGAAAACAGCAGCCAAAGGAAGGAAAAGTTAATGTAAACATACCACATCACATGTACAGAGTGTAAACATACATCTATGTGGGGAAAACTAAAATACAGGTGGAGAGTTCACTGATAGTGAGGAAAACTAAAATACAATTCCCTGACAGCTGGGTTAGTGAGTTCTAATTAAAAACGGAAAAGCTCTACCAAGCCTATTTATGTCAGAATTTACATTTATCACAGAAATAAAATTAAACCTACCTGAGCAGTGTCCAAGATGCCTGATGTCAATCTGTTCTTGCCTCAGACAGGATGCCTCTCTAACAAAGCACGGATTGTTATAGGAACTTCCATCAGAAGCACAGACAGGATTAAAACTGTATCCACTGCAGTCTATATTGCATACACACCTAGTAATCGAAACAGCAAAACAAAATTGACATCAGCAAGCAAAAAGTAAGTAATGCTGAGTCTTGAGTAAACACTAGCTGACACATTAATACCAGCTTCCTTCACACAGGAGAAGAGCGTGTTGCATGAGGATGCTGAAGAACTCGCTGACTTTTCAGGTTTCCAAGCAGAGTTTACGGAATCATGAATAAGCGCCTCAGTGTGCTTTTCAATAATGTATTGATGTTTCTTGTCCTTTTACTATGATATCAGTCTCACTGATTAACAACCAAAAAATGGCAACACATTGCTAGGAAGGTTTATCACATGAATAAAAGAATTTGTGTTGTCTGTTCTCAAGTGTGAACAAAAGCAGATGAATATTCCACTTTTTGGGGGTGTCAGGTTCCTGGGGCAGGGGAAGAAAAGGACTCCCATTTCTGTTAAGCAGTTAAAGGAGTTTTTTATACGTCAGAGGCTGAACAGAATCACTATGCTTGGTCGACTGTCTTATTTCAACAAGACATTCATTCATACCTTTGAAAGTTAATGATAGGTTTATTATGTTGTATTTAAAACAGGATTATGTGATCTGAATTATTTCGTATTGCATCCAAACAACACTTCGGTTATTTTAGACACACCATTTTCCATATAATTTGCAACTCAGGATCATAAAACAGAAGTCAGAAAAAAGACCTATCATGTAGCTTGCTCCTAACCACCCAAATGTAGGGGAGCCAAAGACTTGCCTAAGACTGTGACTTACCTGTTTTTAGTGAGATAGTTCTGCTGCCCCAACAAAAAGTTCTGAAATGTGGTATGTGTGAATGGCACTGGAAAACTTTCCAACTTTCCAAGCCCCAACCCCCTTATTTATTTTACTCAATATCCTAATTGTTATCTGAACCTTTTTTTTTTTTTTTTAAAAGTGCTTCACATCACTCTGCAAGGTCTGCAGAAGCAAGGAGTGTGGCTGCAGGACGGAGGAGGCGGTGGTGCCGTGACAGCAGGGAAGAGGTGAGAGCTCTGTATCTTCTGAGGAAGGCACACTGTCCTCTCCCTGCCAGAAAGCTCCGCACAGGGGACATGTGGTCTTACTGCCAGGAGCTGCTGCTAGTGTCATCTTGACTCATTCTTCTAAGACACGAGGTAGGAAAAAAGGCAAGCTATCTACTTGCCAGGATTTTTATGTTCTTTCCAGCTGTTCCAGATACAATTAAATGATTAAATAGATGTGTGTGTGCCTCAAGTCCATAACAAATCTTCCAGCAGAACCTAATTCCATGCTGCAAAAACACTGAAGGTGGCCCATGTGCCTTTTTCTCTTCTCTCTTTCTGTGAGCACATTTTGTTACTTTATTATTTGTGGCTTTAAAGATACTACATTTCCCAGTAATAGTTCAAACCCATGAACTTCAGATTGTTGCTAGACAGATAAGCATCTCTCGCACAAAAAGATTTTTATGTGCACCTACTGATAGTTAAAAACTGCCCCAGTAATGAGTCTCTACAAATCTTAGGGACCTACCTCAAAGTCCTCTTGAAGTCCCTAAATATCAACAGGATTAATGTATTACATTTTTTCTTACTGGAACTGGGAACTCAGCATGGTTATAAACCTTAGACCTGGGAAAGGAAGTACTACTTTGTTTACATGCTCCCACATGACTTTAAGCTCAATAATCTTAATGAGGGGTTTATTAGGATTTACTATATGCAAATAAAAGGCTCACAGCTCAGCAGTTGTGCACGTTTATTGAATCAAACAAACGGAGAGGTAGCCCTCATTTGTGTGGCATTGGCTATGTGCTTACTGATATCTTCCCTCAGCCCTCTTGAATCACTGCTGCACCTGTGTGACCATCCTTGTCACATTTATTTCTATCTCCAGACAAATTCCATCTGTGTTTCTATGCCCAAACAGCTCCAGTTCTGTCAGTAGTCGTCATCCAAGGTCCGTAGCACCATAATTACTGTTGGTTCTTGTCAGTCTTGGTGACAAATAAGGTGACTTTTGAAAATCATTTTTTCTTTCTCACGGTGACATTACACGTTAGAGCTGAAACTGCTTGGAAACTGCTTACATTTTCAAGCTATGTTGTGTTCAGACTTAACACTTAGTGTTAAATGCTTACTTTCTTAGAATTGCAAAATGTTTGTTTTGGGAGTAGTTGTGAATTCCTGACTGTTTATCCTCAGATTACTGATAATCACTCCTAGTCTTAACTCCAGCCATGTAGCTAATGCACAAAAATTTCTTTTCATCATTTAAAATTTACGTCTAGCTGTAAGAAAACAAAAACCAAACCAAACCAAACCAAACAAAAAATGAATAGACAAAAAATCAAGAGGAAAGTTTGTGTCACTTCTGTCAGGACTGGGGCAGTGTGAAGCAACAGAAGGTCACCAACCAGCCTCAGTGGGCTTACAGCTGCTCTGTGTCCTTCAAGCAGGACAGAACTGGGGATTGCCAGAGGGATCCCGGTGGGGTCTGCTGTGGTCTGAGGTTTGATAAGCCATCAGCACCAGCATCCCACCTCTGATGCCACTTTCTCTCACAGGCCTTGCACAGCAAACAGCTGATAGTGGGTCTGGCTGACAAGGGTTTATCTGAGAACCAGTGAGATCAGGGCATTTACACCCTGCCCAATTACCCCACAGCCTCCCTTGTGTGCTGCCTGGCCTGGGTGGCATTGGGTAGGCCTTGACTACACTTCCTTGCTGGAAGGTCAGGCAGAAGGTGGTGGTGGTTCCTACTCAGCTACTGCTCGCTGTCACCAGATGTTGACAGCCAAGCTGCTTGGCAAAACCAACTGAGGTCTTCGGGTGTCTCCTGGCAAGGGCCTCCCTGGTGTCCAGCATCTGATCTCAGTTCTACGATCTTCCTGTCTGCCTTCCAGGGTCTTTCTTCTTTTGAAGACCATTTTCTTTCAGGACTCCTCTTCTCTCCAGAGCAGAGATGGTCAAGTGCTGGATGAACTCTTCTTTTCTGCACCCCACCCCAGCCCCTGGAGCATGAAGAGGTGCCATCTCTTGTGCCCTGAGCCTCGAGAGAGAGGGGAGAAGAGGGCCTGGCCTCCTCCTCTGGGCTGCCGTGCTGGTGCTACACAAGGAGTCTGTTGGAGGGCCGCCAAGGTCCTCGGGGCCTGGAGGTGACAAGGAGGGGGGGATTCAGTCTGAGGTTCGCCCTTGCTCTCCGCTCTAGTGATAAGGAGAAACATTCTCATCACTTTTGTGGCTTCTTGCTTCCTCGTTTGGAGGAAGAGCTCTTTGGTCTGGTTGGAAGAATGACAAGTAGCTCCTGAATGGGAGCCTTCAGGCAAATTTCCAGGGAGAAGCTCTTGCCCAAGACATCTGCCAGAAGATCAGAAGATGACTTTGAGACACATGAAGGACACAATGACATGTGGGAACACCCAGAACAGTTCCACTAAGAATAAGCAGTGCTGAGACCAACATAAGCCTTTCTTTGAGGAGATGAGTGGTTTACTGGGATGAGAGGAGAGCAGCAAATGCCATTTCCTCCGACTTTAGCAAGGCCCATGACACAGTCTCCCATCATATCCAAATGGATGAGGCATGGCCAGGAGAAGGGCACTACAAGGTGGGATGACCACTGCCTCGTGATCTGCAGGACAAAGCGCAGCAGCCAGAGGGCAGTTAGTTGTGGTGTGCCTCAGGTCTCTGGTGGGGCTGAAGCTGGTGCATGGCTGAAGCAAGGGCCCAGGTGGTGACAGGACAGAGGCCACCTTCTACATGGTTGTGGGCATCCCTTCCAATCTGGGGAGGCAGGACGGCCAACCTTCAAAGATTGACAGGTGTTGGGAGAGATGCTTGCAGGTGTCAGGTCCAAGCTCCTGCTCAGAGCAGCACTTCTCTGAGGTCCTAACTGCTGACTCCATCTTGTATCTCTTTACTAATTGGAGAACTCAGGATGTGACACTTCTGTTTAGCCTGTATTACCCAAAATTTATAAGCAGCCTGTACTGGTTGCCTCTAGCAAGTAGCTAGCTTCTGCTCAAGAGTTCAAAAATTTTGGACATTGTCCACCAACACGCACTGCCAATTATCTGCCTGATGCTGTTAGTTGCTGCTTCACCTACAACCATAATGCAAAGTGGTAACTCAGGCCTTCACTTGGCAATTTAATTATTGGTGTAGATGCTTCAACAAAGCTGTCTGGCATGTAAAAGCAGGCAATTTAAATATACTGCCAGATAATGTATTGGACAGATATACTTCAAATATTAAGACTATTATTCTTCATTATTCAAACACAAAAGCCTGAAGCCTTTCAAAGGGCTGAAAGGGAACGAGGTAAGGGTTTGGCTGGAGCACAATGGTGTGAATGGAAGAGGACCTCTGCAGATGCAGTAGGGTGGCAGAGAGGGAGCCAAGAACACATCTTAGAGAAGTGTATGCAGGGGTCTCTGGGCTGGGTATCTGGCAGAGTTCTGGGGTGTGAATGTCTTCATCACACATGTTCCTGCCCCTGCCCCAGCCCAGGAGAGGTGGGGGTGAATGGGAAAAAAGGGGAGGCAGGAGCATAATGAGAAATTTTTGGCACACTTGATACTGACTTTCATAGCCTGAAGTCTCTATGATACTGCCTCCTCTGCTACACTTCTTCTTTTTGTTACTACGCAATGTGTGAGCGGAGTAGCTCAGGCCCGCATCTCCACATGTTCCCATCCTGTGGACTGAGCTTCAGGGACCGAACTTCCCAGTGAAGCTGAAATATGAGGAGTGCTACTCTTGGTAGAAAACATGAAACAAAAGATGTTTTTAGATGCTCAGTGTTTGTGAAGGAAGGTAAAACCATGGGAGAGAGAACTGTTGCTTTGATGCTGCATATTAAAAAACAGAACAGGCTCACCACCACCGGCTGAAACCAAAAAGCAGCTGTATTTCAGGAAAGCATTGTCAGATTTCCAAACAAAACCTCTGTGAAATACTGAAAACATGCTACACCCTGAGGTCAGAGAGCTACAGAGGGCAGACAGTAGCTTTATGCTGCAGAGAGGACAGAAAATCCAACCTTCTGAGGGGGACCGACCACTACCAGTGCCAGTTTGAGTCCTAAAGTCAGGTAGATGTCAAAGCCCAGGACAAGTAAGCACAGCCTATGACGAGGTGTAAAATCATACACCCTGCTGATTTCAACCCTAATTTTGCTACTTCAGACATTTGCATCCAGCTTTTGATTTTAAGACCTTGTACTTCAAGGGATCTCTTCGCTTTCCAGTCTCCAATGTGCTAATGCAACACATGACCCTTCCTCCCCTTCCTTCTCCAGGGAAATAGTAGTGCAGTGCAGTTCTGGTGGGAGAAAATACATGTCTTAGACTCTTGCCTCCTTACCCAGAACTACAGGCTTTCATCTGAAATTAAAAAAATAAAAAATAAAAAAATACAATTCCACATGAGTTCATCCCCACCATGAAAATATTAGGTGACACAATTAAAATGTAGGGAAATAATTTTCATTGGAACACAGTTTTATAAAACAGGAACCACTGGGAAGCCTGTATCAACAAGGTTTAGGTTAAGATTTTAATCCATATAAAACAGTTGTTTTGAACAGAATTTTCCACCTTACTTCCAGTCATTTTAAAGATGTATTAAAACACTATTTTGCATTTGTTGAGACAGCATTACAGCTTTGATTCTAGCTTTTAGTATTTTTAACACTGGTTTTTAGATAACATTTTCATTCTATTATTTATGTAAAAGAACAGAAGCAAGATGCATTTTCAGCCCTAATTATTAAACTATTGTGTGAAGCTGATCTTGAGCTGATAAAAGTGAGGATAAGCATAAAAACATATGCATCAAAAATAATAAAAAACCTACAAAAAAAAAAAAAAAGCCTCCTCTGTTCCACCAGTTGCTTTTTCAAAGTATCAGTCTTACCTCAGACTTGCCAAAGCTGTACCATGTTGGATAAGTCAATCACCACATCCCAATACAGGTCGAGACTACGGCAAAATCTTAGACCTACTGGTGGTTCTAGGTGTTTTGCCACCAACACTTGGAGGACTCCACAGCTTGAGCCCCATTGCCACTCTGCTGTTGGCTTTTGTATGTGTTTGCCAAACATGATCCTGCTTGGTGCCCCACAAAAAAAGGAAAACTACCAACTGGTGCCTTCTGCCTGATGTGTGGCTGCTCAGTGCAGCTTTCAGAGGAAGGGTATTAGTCACTTAAGGAGAAGCCACTTAACAGAAACTTGTACTAAGGACAACTTGAAAGTGATGCTTCAGACCAGAAAGAAGTGAATGACTGCTTCCAGTTTTTGCTATAACAGCTTGCTATAAAAGTCATGCTGGGATAAAAAGAGTCAGAGTACAAGTGTTTTTTTCAAAATACCCTTCCTATTGGTTTTAAACAGGTACTTAATTCTCCGTGTTGATGTCTTGCTGGAGAGGGTTGCTGCTCAACAGATTTTTTCGCTCGCTTAGCCCTGGAAAGTCAATAGGATGGATGTATCCAGATGTTATCCTGATGTGCTAGGGCATACAGAAAGAAACTAAATTTTGTAACTTGTCATCAAAGAGTTGACTTCCTAAGAAAGAAGGCACCAACTTGCTTTTCAGAATCAAACAGAAGTTCAGATTGCCTGTGAAAACGTGCTTTTGGAAGTTGCATGCACGTTGTTCATTAACATCATTAGTTAAACAGAAAAGCATTTGAATTTCAGGAAAGTACAAAGTGATATAATTAAACCAAACAAACAAAAAGAAAGGTGTTTTCAGTAAATAAGAAATGAGAATGCACAGCTCATTTATAAGGTGCTACTAGGTGTAACAAAGAAAACTTGTTTAGTAAAATGATGTGACACATATGAAACAAGCTCAGGCTGTAAGAGCACTTGCTGTTATCAGTAAATTAATTAGATCCCCAGAGATCAGAACACATTTCAAGGCTCCTTTTCATTTTCAGGCTTCAAAGTGCACATGATTTGTTGGAAATTCTGCCTGCTTAAGAACTATGACAGATTCAAAGAAAAGAGGAAGAACACTACAGGTTTGTGGAGTGGGCATGGCTACTGAGAGAGGTCAGCCATCCCAACTAGTGGAGCAGGTTGCTGCCTTTGTGTCCACCTGAAATTTTCCACAAATGTATTTTTCTGGATGGGCGTCACGGAGAGTACTGCTTGCTACCCCTTTCCAGTAGCATAATGCAACAGTAAGCTTTCTCAGCTATTTGTTGGCATGTCTGTTTACAAACATGGAATGGAAATAATAGAATAAAACAAAGTGTGTGAAATGCACACAGACAGGTAAGCGTATGCTTGATGGAATAAATTTAGGTGAACTGAAATAGCACGGGTGTTGCAATTGCAGTTAAGAAGATAACCAAGTGTATAAAGGCAAATGAAGAATTACCTTTCATTTGATGTTTCTTCCCTTGTGTGCAATTCTTCCCAGATGAAACCTGAACTAAGAAAATCTGGATTTCGGAGTGCTTTCTCTACCTATTCAACTACAGCTGAATATTCGTTAGTTTTTTTTTTTTTTTTGGTGTCCTTTTTAAAGTCCCTTTGTAGCACTGAGGCTATAAGGGCAAGAGAAGAAGACTTCTATTTTGCAAGCTTCTCTGTGTCCTACTTGAACATCCTCTCAGACTTTACTTCTGCCCAGCAAAGCAGAACACCCTTTAAATACCATAAACGTCAGCTACTTTCCAGCCATCCCTTCACTCCCTGTTTTAATTTCATGGCTTTCTCTGACCACTGTGGAAATTCAGTCCCGAACCACAGTGAACTTCTAGCAGCACATGTGGTAAACTGATGCTTGCTCTCACAAGAGTGGCCTAACCCTCTCTCCACCCTCAAATAACTAAACCTTCAGACTTGACACACACTGCTGCAAAGATCTTTAAAAACATACATTAAAAAAACACGCCTGGATTATAATCCACCTAGGATCTATTTGATTTCTTAATAGTCAATACAATGAAGAGACCATTATACTATTC
Organism: Chauna torquata; assembly: GCA_013399475.1. NCBI lineage: Eukaryota > Metazoa > Chordata > Aves > Anseriformes > Anhimidae > Chauna > Chauna torquata. The sequence continues at coordinate 55,163 of VXAL01012622.1, forward strand.
CTTTCATATCAGGATTTACTGTAGACCAATTATATATAATTCAGTAATCCCACAACACAATCAGAAATCCCTTGTTTAGGTTGATTTCCTTTATTGTTTGTGTTTGTTTCACACAGAGACTTAGGATTTTTGTTTTCTACTGAACCAGGAAGCTGTGAGTTGCATTCACACAGGATTAAAATACCATTCCTTATGAATACCTACATACAATATCATGTCCTGAAAAGGTCACAAAATGTTGACAATGGTAACTGAGTGAAAAAGTGGCCAAAAGAGGCAAGAATGAACCAGCATGCCATACTTCAAACAGACCAAATCTTTCCCTGGAAGACAAATTATATAGACAAGACAGAGGCCAGGACTTCAAAATGTCCATATTGGTATTTGCAGGTGTTAATACTTACACTTCTGAACTCCTGTTTTGGCCACTGTAAAAACAGACATGTATATATGCGCCAGTTGAATCTATACAGCGCTGAGACACACTCTCTTTCCAAAGTAAACTTTGTAAAATGTTAATCTCAAAAGGTCTACTTGGGGATCAGTTGTCAATCTTTCTTGAAAAATCTACATTATGAGTCAAAACAGATCTTTGACAGCATAGTACACTTTATTAAAGACTAAATGTGCTCAGAATCTCATTTCCATATTTGCCGTTAAAAAAAAAAGTATAGTTAAAACTGAGAATGCGACATGTTCGACGTGTTTGAACTTTTACAGTGAAGCTGTTTTTGAGCTAATATGATTTTCTTACTGAAGATAAAAAAAAAAAAAGAAAAATGACATTTTAAACTAATATTAATGAAATTTATTTCAGCTATTTAGGGTCTGAAGGGAAAGAAGGTTGGAAGGTTGTCACTGAGCACAAGATGAAGGGCAAGGCTACCACTCAAATGTGGCTTTGAAAAGCTGGAGGAATGGGCCAACAGGAACCTCCTGATGTCCAAAGACGCAGGAAAAGTCCCACACCTGAAGAGGAACAAGCCCACACCACAGGACAGACTAGGGACAGACTGGCAGGGGAGCAGCATTGCAGAAAAGGCCTGGGGTCCCGGGGTGCAGCAGGCTGACAGGAGCCAGCAGCACGCACTGACAGCAGAGGTGACTGACTGCACCGTGGGCTGTATCACAGAAATGTCACCAGCACAGCCAATGTTGTCCTCCATTCCATACTTTTGAGGTCTCACCTGGAGTACTCTGTCCAGTTTTGGGACCCCCGGTAACAACAAATATTTTGAGAAACATGAGAAGGTCCAGTGGAGAACCACTGGGATGGGCACAGGGCTAGAGCATGTGGTGGGTAAGGGATGGCTGAGGGTGCTGGGCTTGCTTAGCTTGGAGAAGAGATGGCTGAGGAAGTGACTAATTGCTGTCACCAACTACCTATGAGGGGTTATTGAGAAGACAGAGGGAGGCTCTTCTCAGAGGTGTGCAGTAGAGGGGTGAGAGACAACAGTCACAAGTTGCAGCAAGAGAAAGTCTAGTTGAAAACAAAGAAATTATTCCTCAAAGTGAGAGCAGCTCAGCCCTTGAACAGCGGAGCCTATCAAATCTCCGTCTGCAGAGGTGGTCAGAGCTCTTCTGGAGAAACCCGAGTCTCCAGCATGAGCTAGCCTTGGCTGCAGTGCAGGAAGAGAGGCTGGGCCAGTTGATCCCCTAGAGATGCCGTCCAACCTAAAGTATTCTATGGTTCATGATTTCATTCTGGATATTATTTTCCTGAAGTTACAACATACTTTAAAATGCTTTCAGAGGCTTACTAGATGTTGGCAGATCGTTTTATTGAGGTATCTAGCAGTGCGCTCTGACATGCAAGAAGAAAGAGACATGCCACATAACACAGAGTGCAAGAGCAGGGGATATCACTCCTCATAAGCAACACTACTTTTTATTTTGGAGAGATATTTCACATTTGAAGAAAAAATGTGGCATGAAACTCTTAGTTTTCAATTGATTCACTTTATTTTGGAACATCATATTAAAATGTTCTACCTTACTTTGAGAATGAGTTTTGGTATGTCTAATAAAAAACTTGTGGAAAAAAAGACCAGATAATAGCAATATTCCTTAAGAATATGGAAATTGGGATCATTTGAAAATTGAAGTCTTCTGAAGAAATATATACTTGAGAGCCCACCTTTCTAATCAGAACACCCCCTGAAAATTCACTAATATGTTTATGCCATCAATTTCTTTGTCAGTGCTGAAAGTGGCTATTGTAAAAGTTATTCAGCTCTCAAAGGACTGTAAATAATCAATTCAGTTTCAATCATATGAAGTAAACTAAGGCATCATGTTGTTTAGAAGCTTTATAAAAAATTTACATTAAGCATTATTTGTCTGAGAAAAAAAATCACTTGGCATCCTTAATAGCCACAACAGTATTATAAATATTGATATACACTGCTTTCATTGAAGAAAGACTTGATTTAAGTGCTACACTAATGAAAATGATTTTGCAACCACATATATGCATTTATTTTACATTCATACTGGATTAGTATATGAGTTTCAATATTTATTAGTACACCATATTCTGATTGCATACTGATAGGATGATCTGTTTACATCTATAACATGACCAGTAGAACTGAAAAGTCTGATGTTTGCAAAGATGAAACTGCAGTCTGGTTATCCCAGAGCCTATCAATAGGAAACGACATGTTTTGGTTGCTGCCCTACAGGCTTAGCACATCAGCTTCCAACTTTCCAGTGCTGCTTTCAGTGGCCCCAAGCTGTGTGCTGCCATTGCCAGCTCCACTTCTCAACTGGATGTCATTTCCAGTTCCAAATTCAAGCAAAAACCACATATCACCCTCATGCTGCCTACGTCTTTAGGCTTCTGGCCAGTTTTACAAACAAAAGTTTAAAATTACCAACCTTGCATGTCCTTTTTTACTCCCTTACTACACTTTTTGCAGTTATGCCTAATACATTGCCTCTTCAATGCAGTGGAGCAAAGTTCTGGCCAGAGAGACATTTTGATGGACAGGATAGAAAGCAAGATACTGACCAATCGGTCTCAGACAATGCCTTTTCCCATGACACATACCACTTATGTTTCAGTTTTGTTGATAAAGGAAGAAAAAAATCATGTCTAATTCATGTGAAGTCTGTTGTCTGCAGGCTGTTACTATAGACCTACAGAAAACTACTGTACAAGCAACATGGTATGGCATGCCTTTATGTATCTTAAGACTAGTGCGTGCACTAGTGTGTGTTCATGCTTTTTAAAAGCCTGCCCATAAACTAACAACTCTTTGAAATACTTGTAAGTTGTATGAGAAAAGAAAAAAAATGTATAGAAAGTATATTCCTGTGATGTTTCCTCTACTTGATTCTTTTTCACATTTATATAAAGAAATATTACATAATATATTAATTTGCATACACTTGAACATTAATTTTCTAAGTATGGCATGCTGTTTATGACAACCATCTGCTCAGAATTCACTTCTTTCTCTTAGTCAGTCAGCTGAAAATCAATATCCACAGTTTTTGCAGAGGCAGTGGAAATGATAAAGTTGTTTATATTTTTGCATTCAATTTACCATGCATTGTAACAACTTCTGATTTAGATAATGTTTCTGAGAAATCAAACAAAATGAAGATACAAATCCAAATCACTGTGCAAAGCCTTAATTCTTCAGACTATGTATGATCTTGTGTAATAAAAGCATATGTTGCAACATTGATCAGAGACAGCCATAATGCTTTAATGCCAAGCTTGAAAACTAAAATTTCATAACTCTTTCAAAGAGGAAAGTACAGTTTAAGAGCAACTAAAAATAAAACTAACCTGTAATGTGGAGTGCATCTCAGCTGTATACAAGTACACTTGTTTAAATTTGCTTTTTGAAAGCACCGAGATTTGATAACTACACAGAATTACAGAATGATTTAGGCTTGAGGGGATATGTAAAAGTCAGCTAGTCCAATCCCTGCTCAAAGCTGGCCCAGCTGGCCCAGGTTGTCCAGGGCTGTGTCCGATCAAGTTCTGACTGTCTCCACAGATGGGAACTCCACAGCTTTGCCAGACACCTTATTCCAGTGCCTGACCACCCTCAGGGAGGAAACATTTCCCATTATGTCAAATCAGAATGTTCCACGCTCTGACATGTGCCCGTTCCCCTTTATGCTATCACTGTGCACCTCCAAGAAGAAAGGACTTGCTTAGACATCAGCAAGTTCAACTCTAAATACCAGGAAATACCAACTCGTTGCTACTGTGGTCTTGCTCCTGCTCTGTTGTACAAATTATCCTGTAGTTTCCACTGAAAGCTGCCATCGTTTTTTTGCATAGGACTCCCACATCTTTCGAGGCCCAGAAGGTGAACCACAGTCCATATGAAACAAAACTCTCTTTAGCAGGATCTTTCCCCTATCAGTAGAAAATCTGCTTATGCTGCACTCCAGGCTGCTTTGGCTGACCTGTTGGCAGGACCTGGGATATCTCATTAGTGCTAGCTCATTTATCTCAAACCACTCAACACTTTGTGGCGTGGATGTCTCCCCTTCCACTAATTCACTGTCTGTCCGCAGGCTAATCATTTTATCCGTAACTTAGTTTATTCATGAAACGGGAGTACAGATATCATTTTGCTTCTCAAGAGCACTCAGAACAGAAAGAAACTGGTGTTTGCAACATCTCTGTTTGCACGGTTTGGAGAAAGGACGCAAAAATGCATAATCTTATATTTACTGTAAGTATTAGATAGCATCTTATGAATACGGCTAGAGATTATCTACTGAATAGTAGGAGACAGTTCACTTAATTCATTCAGTTATTATCTTGAAGTAGAGTCCTCTTAAAATGCCTTATGTAATCACACAGATAATTTTAAGCATTTTAACATCACAAAGACCAAGCAAGGGCTATCCAGGCCTAAGAAGTCTACCTGAGCTGAACTAAATGTACTTTTTGTTCAGTCGACATTACAACACTATCCAAAAAAACAAAAGTTGCAGTGGTGATTCTCATTGTTTAAAAAGGAAAAAATCAAGATGGTATAGAATATTTTTACGAAATTAGGGTGCTTGCGTGGTTTGCTAGAACTAGGAGTGATAATGGTAGTAATATAACACAAAACTCTTCTATGATTCTATGGATGCCCCCTCCATGGAAGTGTTCCAGGCCAGGCTGGATGGGGCTTTGGGCAACCTGATCTAGTGGGTGGCATCCCTGCCCATGGCAGGGGGGGTTGACCTAGATGAACTTTAAATGTCACTTCCAACTCAAACTATTCTATGATTCTATGAAAATTAAATAATAATATGAACCTAGTAGTGTTTATACAAATCTGATGAAAGGTACTCATGTTGCCATTAATTTCATATCTAATGATATAATTTTATGGGGCTAAAAAACATGTTGAAACCCAGCAGGAGAATGAGTCGGAATAAGATGTAAGAAGCATTCTGAAAGGAAGCTGCATTAGAGTTTCCCAAACAGAAGACTTCCATCCCATCTTCTTCCAGGTAAGTAATTGTTTTGATTTTAGGAATAAAAGGCACCAACTCCTAACTTCTACTTAAGTAAGTCTGTGACGTTCTGTGTGACTTGTGAAAGTGAACCTTGAGAAGGCAATCTATGTTAGCAGGACCCAATTTATTCTGAATCTAAACTGACAGTGAATATCACTAAAGGCTATTATAATGGTCGAAGGTACCGGGCAAAAAATGTAGTTAAAGTTATTTAGGTTGGAAAGCTTACAAAATTGAAAAAATGTCTGATCTGATAGGTTGTGTGCAAGCCTCATATATTTTCTTCCTTTTGAGTATTTTCTATGTAAACATACCCATTTCCACGTACTTTTTAAAAGAGCACTAATTAAATCTTGAAGCAAAAAAGCACTTTACTCTTGTCAAGAAAGGGGAGCATAGTTTCATTTTATGTGAGCAGAACACCGGATATAAATCTTCCACTCTGTTCAACTTTATCTGAACTCTGTTATAGGTACTACACAGCCAGAGGAATGCAAACTGCGCAAGTATAGACTGAATAGGCAAGCTTTTACTGAAGTTGAATGCTTGAGGATTGATTTTGCAAAGCCAAGAGCGCATCTCAGTGCATAAAACAAACAAATCTATACCCATCTTGACAGTCATAAATGAAAGAGACCCATGCAATATTGCAGAAAATTATAATTATTATTATAAAATATGGCTACAGCTCATTTATCTCTCTGCAAAAGAGCAAGCCTACTTCGGTGGTTTGACATTTTATGAAACCTGAAGTATTGTGCCAGTATTCACGTGTACTATTACCATTTTGTTTTCACTTGTATCCTACAATGTAATTTTGAATACACATTTTGAATATTAGCGCTAAGCCACCTTACTTCCTGAGACGTCTTCATGCTGATATCCCATAATAAAATCTTGTGAAATTATGACATACTTTACACAAAATAGATTCCAGCTAGAAGACAGGAGAAAGGAGAGGTATGCTTACCCCCAGTAACACTTTGTGAACAAGCAGAACACAGAAAAAAAATCTGAGATGAATTATCAGTATTTATTTTGTATTCCTGTTCTTCTTTTTTTTCCCAGAATAAAACAAACAAAGGTTCTTTCTTTGAAAAAATATCTGACAAAGATTCTCCAATATAACTTTGTGTTGTTTTCTCCCTATACCTTGCAGCTGAAGATGGTTTGTTCATTACTGACAAACACATTATTATTAGACAGCAATAAAACTTCGATTGGCAAGAGCAAGCAGAGCCAGGCAGATGATCACATACTTTTTCTTTTGTTCATTGACATTGTTAAGGAAAACTTATTACTTACCCAACATTTTCTGCATCTTCATCACACTCAGCCCTATATTTGCAAACTCCACATTTTGAGTGTTTTCTCTGAACTTCTGTCCCAGATCCTTCATACTCTAAACAAAATAAGATATTGTTAGCAGAATGCATGACTTTGATATTAAGCTCTGATTTCACCTGCCTAAATTCATTTACCTTCAAGTAAATTGTCAACATGAAATTATCATATACTTACACTTAAGCTATTAACCTTAATAGTGCTCCCTCTTTCAAAATCAGGCAATTGGAGGTTGGTAGAACTGGAACAATGACAAGAAGCATCCCAGAAAACACTACTGCTTCACGTATTGACTCTTCCTTTACTGTTATTTCATTGTATTTATTCTCATTCCACTAGACACACAATTCGCATTGACATGTGTCCCAGCCACATTTAATCCGAACTGGCATCGGTAACATATAAATCCCATGCCTTTTAATGTTCTTGAGTATTAGGTAGAGGGGATTTAAAGCTGTTTTCTTTGTGAGTCTTTAATTATAGATATTCTTATGTAAGGTTACTTCCTACATTTTTCCCCTTTTTGTTTGGGATGATAGCCTTAGATTGTGCTCCTCTCTCATATATGCTGTGGTATATTTTCCAGATTACTCTGATTAGTTGTACATGACTAAAAGAAGAAAGTCATCTTAACATGAAACTGGTATAAATGTTATATCCCCTAAAAAGTAAAATTAATATCTCAAATATTCTAAACACATCTGCACCAATCTTACTGTTGTCACGAACATTACGGCTTTCGAGTAAAAGACGAATATAACTATACTCTAATTGTTTCAGTACAATTTTTTTTCAATATTTTTGATTTGAGAGATTGAAAAGAAGGAGAAGAACCACAGAAATCTGCAGAGGGAGTCAAGAACTGTTTAATGTATCACAGTATCATGCTCATGTAAGCCTGACAACACAAGGCTGTCAAATAGAGATGTATACAAAGTGATTCCCCTTCTCATAGCAGCTTTATGTGCTGTAGCAAGAGGAAATCAAACACCACCAATTAAAAAAACTTGCTGTATTCTTTAAATCTAAATAAGAAAAAGAAATCCACAACAGTCCTTCCTCATTTTCCTGGATGCTGCCTGAAGGGAATCTCTCCCTCCTACCTGTGGGCTAGGCTTACATGGAGAACACTACAGGTGAGCCTCTCTCAAGTTAACTTCTCTCTAAAATATGGCGTGCATTTTTTAAAGATGAATATATATCCAAACTTCATTACAAAATTGCCACTGTAGGAATTCTATCACCACCCTTAGTAAATTGCAGTAGTGGTCATTTTCTTTTATCTTTACAAATGCACATCTTATTTCTGGTTTGATTTTTAATTCTTTCTAGGTACCACATTCCTAGGCCTGTGTTTGGCATGCTAAAGTGTCCTTTAATGCCACATTTCACTTTTCCGTGCCAATAAATGACCCCTTACAGTTTGAATAAGTTAAACAAATGGCACTGCTTGTGGCTTTCAGTTATGGTATTTCCATCTCTTCCGCTGTTCTTATCACCCTCAAAGCCCTTCCCCAATATGCTAACACCCTCTGGAGTTACAGGTACAAGAGCTGGACACACTGTTTCAGAGGTCCTCATCAAGGCAAAATATAGTCTTTGATATTCTGTAGTTAAAACATCCAACTGTCATATTAATATTTGACTGTTCTTCTGCATTGACTGTTACTATTCATTCACTTTATTATCAGCCTTATTCCCCAATGAGTTATCTTCAGAGTTGTCAGTCTGTTGGAGAGAGGCTAAAATCCAGGAAAGATGGTCAAGATCCTGGACTCACTACATGTGACTATACTCTTGGACATTAAAACCCTGTCTGCTTGTGCATACTGTTAGCTCAGTGATGGGTCCTCTGTCATCCAGGCCTGATCAGTACTGATTTGCATCCAGGTCACCAATGGAAGGGGTCACAAGGCCAAGAACAGTCCCCAGAAACACTCATTTTGTAATGACTCCTTAACATTTAATGATCCATTGANNNNAATGTGCACAGAATGGATTTTGTCCCTCTATTTACTTAGATTGTTGACATTTTGCCTTCGACAGAGGTGGTACACCTCAAAACTTTGAGTACTTTGCACAAACTTCTTTCTTGGAAAAATAACTAAATATATATATTTA
>VXAL01012632.1:0-17862 GCA_013399475.1 Chauna torquata
TATCCCAGCCAAAACCATAAAAATCTTTTTTTCATTAAAATACATCACCAAGATGCTACTGCTTGAAAAAGTTAGTAGCTGAAATACTCCTGTGCTTTGTAGTTGGAAGCACTTGGCATCATTTGTGCTTCAGAGTCAAAAAGTTTAGACATTTATTGTAAGTTGTTAATTGAGGCTGCTACTATTTTGTAGATACAGCTGTTTTACCCTGACTTTTTTTTTTAGCTTAGCTAGAAAATCAAGAGAATATAAAGAAAAAGTAATGACACATTCAAACTTATGGCAATCTGTGATTTTTCTCAGTATTCTGTTTCTTTCAATAGCCCACCACTCGAAAGAGTCGGATAAACTTTTTCAGTCCTTTCCCAACCTGTTCTTTTCATGGAGTCTGCTGCAGAAATGTCATCAGTGACAGACTGTGAGCTTCTGAAGAAAAAGTAGAAGTGAAACAGGACAGGGAACATTACTTGGTGATGTGGAAACAGGAGGGTGAATGGTGACCATTTGTGGGGGAAGAGAAGAGAATGAAGTTGGACTACCACGCCATGCACAAATATATGCTGGGAGGCTGGAAAGTGAGGGAGGTGAAAGTGAGAGGTTGATGTCCTTATTAGAAAGGCAGAAAGAAAAATTGAAACTGTGCTATGAAAAAGGGAAAGAGAAGAAAGGCACATGAGATAGAGTAGGACCAACTCGTTACCATTGATATTGCTTATTCATAGCAGTGGTATATGAAAAAAAAAAAAATCACAAAACAACAAAGCTTGAGATAGGCTGAATTAAAGCTTAGTATTGCTCAATTTTACTCATTTTACTCACCATGTCAACATTTTCTCCTGGTCACAAAATATACTTGAAGGCTGTATAATTGTACAGCATCTCACATTTGTGAGCCTAAAGCACAAGTGGGTTGTACTCCCATGCATTTATAGCACACATATGTCTTGTTCAGAACATTCAGGGGAAAAAAAGCAGAACCTTTTTTCACATTAAAATGAAAAAAAATCAGGTTCTAAGGAGACAAACTCACATTTTTGGTCAGCACTACCAGCCACCAGTTTTATACATAGTTGTTGTACAGGATAAATTGGCAAGACTTACAATGCTGCTGCTGAAGCCAGAGTATAGCTATATGGCTTCAATGGGATTGCAGTGGACCTGTATTTAAGTCTTATTTTAAAGCATAATTAAAGTCTAAGGCTCAGTAATTACCTGTTTAAACTGGGAAGGCATAGGAAAAAGCATTACTTTTGCTTTTGCTTAGGCAGTAAAAATAATACTATTTACACTCAGTCCCTCAAGAATCATTCAATTCTTTTAAATGCTAAGAGCATAAAAGACTAGATATTTTTCTTCTATGGTGGCATAACTTTGAAATTCAGTGTTGTTGGTTGTTGTTTTTTAATGCAGAATACTACACCCATGATTGTAGTAAATTTGTCATTGACAGACTGCTCTCAGTCTCATTTAATGGTAACTATAGAAACAGAGTTCTGCAATTATCAATTGTGAGTGCATGTTCTATCTAAATAAACAAAGATACCATCTGAGTTATGTCTTTAATTACATCTGCATAATTAAGAGCTAATCACAACAATTTTAAAAGGATCTTTGCATTATTGAATTCTTAATCTGGTATCGATATTTAAGTATGTGTTTAACTGCAGCCTGAAAATGTGTTGCTAGCAGATAATTTTGTTGCCTTGGTTTGAATAGGCACTGTAAAAGCTTTGCTTTCTGCAGTGGAGATGAACCTTTTACAAAAACTTGGGTTTGGTTGGAAGTCCATTCTGTTGCACTATATAAAAGTTAATCTGGTGTTAAAGTCCATTCCTGCTTAAGAGAGGGAAAGGTAGCCCCCTGTTGTGGTGGGAGCACCTTTCTCTATTTATAATGTAATCTTTTAACCGTAAACATAGAAATCAAGCTCCCTTTTGGTGCACCCAACATGTTTGTTTAGAAATTTTAAATTGCAAGTTTCATCTTGTTCTTTTCAGAAAAATTTCAATAATTTTGTTCATGTCTTTTTCGTGTTTGGCATCACATGGGTCATGTCACTTCAGAAGTATTCCAACATGTGGACAAAAGACAGCAGTTATGAATAAACTACTTGTTGATATTTTTGCAGAGATGACACTGGTCAGGGAGTAATGCATTTATTAAAGATTATAAATATCACATAAGCTGTTTAAATGATAATATTTAATTTACCAAACTCTCCCAATACACCCCGTTATTGTAGTGAAATCCAGGAAGAAAAGTAATACAGGTAATCTTACTATGCAAAATCATAGACTTAAGTTTGTAATGTGGTCATTTATGAAATAGCTGAAATAGCTACAATATTCATTAATAAGCTACTGGTGATAACACCATGATATTTCCCTCATACAATACTTTATAAGTTATGTTATTTCCAATACCTTAGCCCACCAGGTAACAAATTTTAGAACAGTCATGAAATTATCAAATACTGGTGTCGTATATTAAAGTTTCCATTACTTTTCAAAATATAGCATTGTATCCAAACTCACAAACCTGTATCTGGAGTTTTCTTACAGCTTCTATTTGTCATTGCATGACCTTGCTTATTTAATATACTGTAATCTATAACAAGCTCCTTAGGGTGAAAAATGCAATCTTCTTTTCAAGCTTTCAAAGATACCTTTCTATATATGATATGCAGAAGTAAGTTTTTTCAATCTTTGTGTTTTCTCAATTCATCACTTGTAGCCATCTAATCATTTTTAATACCTAGAAGGATAAATTTTCAGCACTGAAAAATATTAAAGCTTCACTCTTTAAGTGGAAAAAATCATTACTGCAAATAAACTTTAGATAAGCTCTTAATAGCATTTAAAAATATAAAATAGCAAAATATTAAAAATAGCATATAAATATAGCATTTTACTTTTATATTTTAAATTCTTCATTATATCTTACTTAAAGAAAAAAAAAATCTGTGTTGTCCCTCTCTCTGATAGTTACTGTACTATACACTGAAAATGGCTTAGCAAAACCCAAAGTTAACATCTGTGGTATGTTTCAAAGATGCAGTTCTAGGGTGCATACAACCCCAAACCATCCTAGCTTGGATACGAAAGGGCGTACAGATGCAGCACCAGAGCATTCAAAGCATCCTCCAGATATGCTCAGGTAAAGTGTTCAGCATCTATACTGATTCTGAAATTAAGCTATAATTTTAGAGCTGATCCACTTTTAAACCAGAGATTTCTGTTTTAAGTATGCTGCATTCATATCTGCCCGTTGCAACAGAACACTAGATATATAGAGAGAAAACTACATTAACAGAGAGAGGTGCTATTTAATCATCCTTGAGCATTTTAGCTTCAAGTAAAAAACATTGATTTGTTTTCTTGCTGTGTGACACATTGTGAAAGTTGGGATAACACACACAGAGGATAAGCACAGTTATTAGCAGTACTTCTTACTTCCATACACGCTGTTATAGAAATAATAGCACTTTTGATTGATTTAGATACATTTGGTTGCAGAAAAACACTTTGCTTAGTTTGCTGCTAAAAAGCAATGACTGTTCACGGCACCAGTGGAGAACATGGTTGAGCTGAACACATGACCAATACCTAGTGGCTGTTGACACAACTCTTCCTTTCTGAGAGACATACAGTTGTTGAGAAAATAGTCCTGTATTAGGGTAAATTCACCTTGCACTTTCATTGCTGTTATTACGCTTTTCTAGTTACAATTCAACCTAACAAATAACTATGAGTGATATCTAAGGAAACAATAAGCCTTGTTTTCTGTCAGGTAAGCTTAGCCAAACACAGAGAAGATGAAATCTTTACACAATGATGAAAGAAATCTAGCCAGAATGAAAATATTAAGATGTCTTTGATAAAATAATGATCCAAATAAAGCCTGGCCAGAGGACACAACACCATCTATTACTCCTCAGTTCATTCCATCAATTTCTAGCCCTCTATTACATCTGATACCAAAACATCACTGTCGTATTGAATATAATTGCTGCCATGCCACTAACATTTTAGTCAGCATCTTTCAATGGAAATATTTCATCACAATTAAAATACAAGAGTAGAGGACCAATTTGCTCAAAGAAACACTGTTCTAAAACTAATTGGCGGCCGTTGCAGCCTTAATATCCTCCACATCTGCAGATTCTTGCTATAGTGCCTCAGTGATAGTTCTACTGTGCTGAAAATCTTTCTACTAGCTTTGATTACTAGCTTTATTCTCCATGAATGAAAGTGTAGCAGCATGTAATAGTTAAGATTTTTATTCTGTATTTTCCACCAATTTTCATTTCCAGTTCCTTGAAGTTCCAGTTGATATTAAAGTTAAGCAATCAGAAGAAAGAGGGAAACATGGAAAGAGGGAAAGAGAAAACCAAAGGAATCACACAGGCTTTTTCTTGCACATGTATTTATTCTTTCCTTATTTTTTGCCATACTTGTTTTAGAATAAATTTTCATTGACCTACATGTACATCTCAAATGCACATGGCTCAGCTTCAGTAAAACATTGCAGCCAGAATAGCGACGAAGAGATCCCATGGTCTATCTAGTCTGCTATCCTGACAAACTAAATTAACTTTCAATTTTATACCTTTTTACTATTATTTACCTAAAATATATAGACACTCACAACATTCATGTCTTCTGTGATCAGTGCTGCAGATCCTTGGGAATCCCAAACATGGAACAAGAGTAGAATACGTAATAGAAACCTGCAATGCAGATAAGAGGTACACGGTGCACGTCAGAGAATTTTGCCTTGGGGAAATAATGGAAGCCTAGTGATAACATCTATATTCATTTCTACTAGCATCATTATTCATTCTAATAAAAGTCGTAATTATTTCTTCTGCTAAATTAATGTAATTGTCTTATAGGTAAATCTTTATTTTTTAATATTTTCAAACTAATATATAATTGTATTCTAACTTTATAAATCTGTCTTTTCAGTGTTGCATGGAAGTCTTAGAACATCTTTCACTGAAATTAGATTGCCCATTTCTGTGATGTAAATTAACTAATGAAATGGAAAAAAAAATCAATTTAAACATTGTGTTGCACACATAAGCAGGAGGATGGAGGCAGCATTCAAACAGGCAAATTTAAAAGTTATGGAAAGAGAACTTTGATGCTTATTATACTTTCACCACTTTTAAATTCTAATCTAACAAAGCTTTTGTAAGTGGAAAACTGGGGTCTTTTTCAGATTTTGTTTTTCATTTGAAAGTCCGCATGGTTTTGGAATCAGTCATTCACAATATTATTCTTTTCAGCCACAACATCTTCATGATATTAACATCTTTTTCCCCTTCTGCCCTCCTACTCATCATATTGACACACTGAATCTCATCTTAAAATAGCTCTAATACTACCGTAAATATTACTAAAACAGACTTTTTACATGTATATTGAAATTCTTTTTCTGTGCAGATGCATGTGTTAACCCACATTGGAAAAAAAAACCTGTAAAATCAGAGCCTTTAAATAAGACTTCGAGGCAGCATGAACATTTGTACACTTTGCTGGATGTGTAACAACTAAAGATATGACACTGCTGAAAAGGAAACATCAAATACCTTTTAAATTATAATGATGATAATACTGAGCAGCATTTCTAGTTGAGGTAAATGAAGTGGAACTCTTTCTTGGTGTCATCAATACTTTGCTGAACTTTGGTTTGAACCAGAAAATATGAATCTTGTTATAAAAATAAATAGCATGACTTTTGCATATCTTGCAAAAGGTTTCAGCAATAAGAATAAAAACATTGGGAAGAAGAAAAGCTACAGCACAAAGAAAATCAGAAAAATTATTTTGTTTATGAGTCTTTAAAAGGGGAAAAATAAGATTCAAAATAATTATTGGTGTCTAGAGCTTGATTCTGGCACTTTTTCCTTTTCACATACTAAAGAATAAGAGGACTCTTAATGAAAACAAATCCTTGGACCTTTCCAGTGGTTCCTCTCATTTCTTAAATTTTACAGAAAGACTCATCAGCAAGCTCAATAAAACCATATCAGCTTTTCCCTGATGTCAAGACAGTTTTTTGGTCTGATACTGCAATAAACCACAGGTGTAACTTNCATGGAAGATAGCCTGGTATCTCACAGCATGTCAGAGACGAATTTAAGAAATGTTGGGTCAAACACCACCTGCAAGCCATAGTACAAGAACAGCCTACATGCTCTTTTTTACCTATCTTCCAAGATCTTCCTTCACAACTTCCCAGACATAACAATTGGTGCACATTTCTGCTGTTTTTTTGTTAGCAAGATAATTTACTGCTAGTGGTGTACAAGAGGATGAACATATATACAGCCAATGTGAGTAGGTCAGAATACAGCACCCTAGGGGAGGACATCAAGGTCAAGGGAGAGAGCTTGCATAATAGGTCTACAATGGCCAAGTGTCCCATGAAGTGTGCAGCTCAAGAAGATTTCCACAGTGGAAACAGAACTTCCAGAGAATGCCAGAAAAAGCACTTTGTTCCCAAGACAATTTCTCCTCCTCAGGGAAGGCAGCATTTCACCAGCAAAAGCGACATCGCTAGCCTTGTGGATTCTACCAGGATGCCCTTGTATTGTCTACATCCGAGGTTCCACTACTTAAATTCAAGTAGGAGTGAAGGGAAAGTTAGGAAGTGTGTTTCCCTGTGCCTATATGATATCAAAAAAAATTCCCACTTTTTTTTTTCCCTTAAACATTTTTGGTACATTTCTTGCAAGGTTGCAGGATAAGGCATCCAAGTGGTGGAAGATTTATAGAGTTTGTTATCAGTTTATAAGTCTCATACGTATGGTGTGTTAATAATAAAAAAGGATCTTCAGCTCTTAAATACTGAAAGAAAACGTTTGCCCAAGTAGTAAAAACCCAGTTAGGAGATTTGGTTTTCACTCCAACATCACCTGTAGTGTATAAATTCAGAACGTTTGGCTGGAGCATTTTCTCAGTCCTGTGAGGAATCATTAATAATTTCCTCCTATTAATTAGCCATCTTTTAATTAAGCAGCAATTAATTAAACAGCATACGTTTTCATGGAGAATTTGCATCCTTAGAATTCTCCAAGGGTTGTCTAAACCTTACAAACTTACTGAACCAAATAGCCTGACAAGCAAGGTAAACAAGCTTAGCATTTAAAGTAGACAATTAAGTTTTAAACTCGTTTAAATATTTGTCATTCAGAAAGTTCAAATTTTCCTTAACAGTGCTGCTAAGTGAAGAATTAAGGCTATTCTACATTAATAAAACAAGATAAAACTGAGAAAATTGCACAGACATTATACAGATGCTGGCAAGGACAAGCATCCTGAAATATTTTCTGACTAAAATACCAAAACACAAAAACAGTATTCATATGATATTTTGTATAATCACAACTTCATCAAAGTGAGAATTCAGGTAATTGTCTTTATTTCTATGGATCCACATCTGTGTTTACATTTGCATTACTAATGTACAAAAGGTACTTCTTCCAAGTCATTTACATAAACACCAAAGTTGAATATGAACTCCTACTAACTACAGACCATCTAAAGGGGCCTGCAACAGTAAATAAATTGTAATAGCAGACAAAAAAAAATATACTTTCACTTCCTTAAAATCCCTTTCTTTGAATGTTCAGAATACCATTTTGTCATCTCAGCTGGAAGATAACATCTATTTTTAAATAAATATAACCCAATCTTATTTTTAATTGTTCCTCTTATCTGAGATGTTTGCAAATAATTCAAAAACTATTTTAAAAAAGAATTGTTCTATATGCTTCAAAGCAATTTTCTGCCTCAGAGTGACATGTATTTTCATATCATTTTTTAAATAGGGGGGTTTTTTTATCCTTCCCATAAAATAAATTTACATCTATTAACTACATTAGTAAGTAAATTGGTGAGCATTGTGTATTAAATGCCTTGCCAAAGCAAATTTCCCCACAGATCTGTCAGTAGTTATTTTTAAATCCAGGAAATTTTGTTCTAATGTTAGGAAATCTATGACATGTGCGTATGCCAGGTATTTTGTAGTCCTGTGACTCTTCAGGAACCGAATTGTCAAGATAAATATCACAGTTTTCTCAATAGATTGCTTTGCCTTCCAAAAAGACACAATCTTTTATCACTTTTTTGGGCACTACCACACACTTCAGACCTGACTTTGTCATGGTACAAGTACCCTTCTTTTGCCTCCCTACCTGGAGCTGTAAAAAAGGATAAACATTTTAACTAGCTGTTTTTTTAGATTGGCAAAAGAAATTACTAGAATAAAAAGTAACAGGAGAAAGAAAAAATTATGAGTTATTTCCTAAGCCATGGTGCTCAATACCAAATGTGATTTTTTTGCAGAGGTGATAATACAAAAAAAAATAGAGAAAAGAATCACCATGCTGTGACACATGCAAGATGCTGTTGCATTTTTTTTTGTAAGTGAATATACTATACCACACCTTAAACATTCATCCTGTGACTTACTTGCTTTAGCTCTATTTTATGACATAATTTTTATGACTGATGCTGAAATTAGAAACCAGCCTTCAATGGACTCTCCCATCAACAGAAATTATTGCATGTTGACTGGGAGACCATTACATAGTCTGAATATTATATCATTAAAATAATTAAATAATACTAAGAATACTAAAGCTATCTATTACCCAGCAAAAACATTAGAACAGGATGAAAAAATCATTTCAACAAAACATGGAGTTATGAGTCACCCTGAATTGTTTCTTAATCTGTATAAAGTGTATTACCTTCAGGAAACAAACAACAAAATGTGGGAACGTACAGGAAGAAGAATACCAAGATCAAACTCCTAATAAGGCTTTCCTTTCTCGTGATTTTTTTTTTTTAATCTTCTTCAGAGTGAAAATTGTCTTTAACAAGATATTGTAACAAATGTTAGATTCCATTTTTGTCACAATCTATTTTGTTGTGATTCATGAATCACGCATTAATGATGATATTCAGAGAGTGTTATCAAATAAAAATAAAGACGAATTTTTTTGTTTGTTTATCTGAAATTAACTACTGTGTTTGAAGAAATATCACCTGTTAACTAGGACAATGTGCAAGAAAGCATTCTCAGAAGTTTAGTCTTGTTCTTTACTATTGTTTTCCTTCTGCTCATGTGTATGCACAACACCTGCATTACTCTCTGATCTCAGGATTCAGCTGAACTGCAGTCTGCTGGATTTCATACAGTGTTGAACAAAATAATGACACCCTGCTGAGAAGCAGCATGACATAACAGTTCCATATCAATTCTGACCCATGCTGCAGAAACTTTGGCAAATCCGTAGAAGAAAATGGGATGTAGCTGACAGTAATTAAGAGGTGTACAAGCTTCAGTTGCACCCTGTCTGAAGGTAGGGTGTTTTCAGTTAAAGGTGAATTGATAACATGCACTTGAAGTGTACAGTTGTAGAGTCAGATTTTAAAAAGCTTGGTACTGAAAACACATCTTTGTTTCATGATCTTGCTTACAAATCAGCAGTCTGAAAACTTAACTTGCCCATTTCTTTGCACTGTATAGCAGTAATTCTACTTAGCAATTAGAGACCCTGACTGAGAAATTCAATCAGTGGAACAGAAACCAAAATCTCAAAGATGTAATTAAGTGAGATTACAGCAGAAGAAAACATATTTACACAAGCATAGTTTTTCCATTAAAAAAGAAACTTCTGTAGAACATCATTTCATTCGAAAAACACTTCTTTACTACTATTTCAAAATACTCCATATAATTCCTTCTTGTGGAGTAAGATTTACTCCACAACTTCATACTTATTCTATAAATAATGCAAGAATTTCTCCTCTCCCTAATCCTTTAAATTTACAAGCAGTGACAAAATCATCCTTATTTTTCTTCTAGCATTTCCTCTGCGAGAAATACAGACGCATTAAATGCATTTGCACCAAGTTTAATGCCTGCAGTATTCAAGAGGTAATTTCAGATACTAAGTCCTGAGATATATTAGACAGCTTCAGACAATTCAAACGCCCTCTTTTGTGTTATTTCTATTCATTTCATCACCCATTGCAAAGCATTAGAAGAAATGACAACAATATCCGAATGACGGACTGCACCTGAGGGGTTCTATGCGGGCTTGACTTTATTGACATTAGTTTCTGTCAGAGATGGAGAGAATAGACACAGTACAGCAAACTCTTTCTTCTCTAAGAATTATAACTGCCATAACTGCTTTGATCTGCTGAATAATGATAAAATACATGTTGAATCTAGTTTAAGTGTGTACTATGCTTAAATATTACATAGAAACACATTCATAGAATTTAGGGCCAGAAGTCCATTTCTTGCGCGTAACACAGTTAGGAGTCAAGCTAAGTCAAAAAACATATTCTAGCCAGAAGAAGCTTCAAGAAGTCTTCGTAAAGATGCACAGCAACGGACAACTGGTAGAAGGTTCGTGAAAAATTCAGGCATAGTGAATTCTGGGTATGAATGTCAATTATGGATAGGAGAGAGAGAGAGAGGAATTATTAACATACTCAAGAGGTTGCTGAGAATTCAGAAGGTCCTCCTAAATGCCCTTCTCAATATCCCATAACAGCCACAAACAGCATAAAGTTTGTTTCACTAATCTACCCTTTTATGCTCTTCTATTGGCCATAAAATGGAAGGGAAGCTTTTACAAATGCAGAGGAGACTGGTAGTGAATTTTAGAAAAATCTTTTGATATCTTCCAACTGTTATCCTGTGCAACTTAATGTGAGGAGTGACTAAACATTCCACTCATCACTGTCATTTATTTTCATAGATGGAAGTTCAGTGGCCCAGTATTTTCAGTTTCATTCATCCTAAGATTTCTTATATTCTTCTTTCATTCCTAGCTCATTCTACTGCGAAACCTAGCAGTCCAAATACAGTTTACATTTTATTATGCAAATAACAAAGCCTAAAACACAGATCCTTTTATTCTTCTGTTCAACAATGATCTCTTGAGTATTTTATATTGGTGCCTAATACCCAATTTTAGTGAAAATTAGATATGTAAATTTTACAGCTCTGTGAAATGGGGCTTAAGTGCCTTTTTCCCTCCCTATTTCTTCTGTATAACATCTTTATTTACCACACAATTATCTATCTTTTCCTATTTTTCATGTTTAAATAAGAACAGCAGAGACCTCACCTCCTTTTATTCTTTTTTTAGACCACTATAGCCAGCAATTTTTACATCTCCTGTGTGGAGAGCAGCAAGTGTCATTTCAAAACACACTGTTTATTAAGCTTAAATGGTGAATAATTTCACTCCACCATTAATCACTGTGAGTGCATCTCTGAAGAGATGATCTAGCTATTTACAGACCCAGTCCTGAGCATCTACATGCTAGACCCTTGCCCTCGCACATTGTTCTGAATTGAGTGCTAAGACTCTTCATGAGTAACTCCAGCTCCCGTAACAACAGGGGAGCCCCTGAGAGCACTTTCTGGCCTTTCCTCAGACCCTGCAAGGAACCGTTCCTCCTCCCCAGGACAGTGCAACTGTACATGCCATCCCATTGCCCAGGGATGCCTTTCTTGAAGTAAGCCGCATGTGGCCTTGCTCACATCAATCAAAACTTAAAACCCACCATCATGTAATCTCCAATATCTAGAGAGAGATGAAAATATTTTCTTTTATTAGAAAACGTCATCCTTTTATCTTACGGTCAAGTAAACTGGTGCACCATATTCCAACTTTGGCACTGCACCAGTTATATACTATCTATGGAACATACTTTCAATACACTACACCAAGAAATATAATCCCTGTGCACCAGACATTGAGACTTGCTGCCAGCAAGATGTTTGAAATATTCATAAATGTTACACTTTTGTCTTATCCACTTAAGTTTGAAGACCTGCTTAATTGCTTTGTTATACGAGCGTATCTTCTATTTGGAATGTAACTTTGCATTCTGGGAGCTCTGACTGAAAATATGCATTCTAGGCTCAAAGCACAGTGAAACTGAACAGATCTGAGTATTTTATAGCTCTGTAGGTATACTCATTTTCTAAATTTCCTGATGTGTAACTGCATTTATATTCTGTTGTTAAAATTGCCCCCTAGTACACAAAAAAATGTTACAGATACTTATTACAAATTTAAAAAAATATTTTTTTTTATGTAATTGATATCAAGATGACAAAAAACTAATTCAATTAAGCATGAAGGCAAGTAAAAGGAAAAGTTGTGTAAAATAGTATCTGTATGCACTGGAGATACTATTTGCTAACTAAATTACCATATACTAGAATGTATAGAAAAGTAATCATTTACTATTGTATCTTACATAAATGTAGTGAATTATACCCTACAGACCAGAGATTGGACAATAAAGGCCTTATTTCACTTTGCCTTTCAAAATGCTACTTCTACAAATACATTGTAAAAAGCAAGAATATACTAAAGGCTTAAAATTCTGTCTCATGGAGAAACCGTGCCAATAGCACAGTAAAGCTGTTATTTCACATCCTCAATGAATTAGCTTAATGATTTCAAAAGATACTGGAACGTACTACATAGAAAAAATGTAATATAAAGTGTGAATAGCATATCTGAAACTATTTTGTTCAAATCTCAATATAATCAATTTTAAGGATTTTTTTTTTCCTGTGTTAAAAAGAATGTACATTTCTAAACCTAACTGGTGATCAAAGCTACAGAGTGAGTAGATTCTAAAAGATTTACTTTCAGCAAAATCTCACAGGATAAGATTATGCCATAAGATTTGCATATACAAAAAAGTTTTTGAATAGGCTGGATGTATAAGAGACGTAAAAATTAAAAGCAGTTCTTTCACCCCCAAAACGGACAAATTTCATAGAATCATAGAATATCCCAAGTTGAAAGGGACCCATCGAGATTAAGTCCGACTCCTGATAGAGCAACTTAACTGTTAAGCCTAAAAGCATCTAGTCTAACTCTAAGAGTATCATCTAAAAGTTTCTTGAACACTGACAGGCTTGGGGTCATGAACACTTCCCTGGAGAGCCTGTTCCAGTGCCTGACACACTCTCAGTGAAGAAATTTTTCTTAATATACCATCCGAAGCTCTTCTGGTGCAGTTTCATGCCAGAAGATCTCTTCAGAGAGAAGAGATCGGCATTTCCTTATCATTCTCCTTCACGAAGAAGTCACAGATAGCAATGTCACCCCTCAGTCTCCTCTTCTTTAAGCTGAACAAACTAAGTATCCTTAGCCACAACTCATAAGTCATGCTCTGTAGTCCTTTCACAATCTTTGCTGCCCTCCTTCAGGCACACACTAATAGTTTTGTAACCTTCTTACACTGTGGAGCACAAAACTGCACACACTACTTGAGGTGAGACTGCACCAGTGCTGAGTATGGTGGGACACCATACTTTCAACCAGTTAGCTAGACTGTACTTAATGTGCCCCAGGATACAGTTGGAGATTTAGCTTTTAGAGTACAGAGGAAGAAGAATCTACTCTGTTAGTTTTCCGTTTCTACCCATGATAGGTATGGCAGAAGAAATCTGCCTTATTGCATTGTCCAAAGGACAGCTTGGCATATCTAGAACTGGCTGTGTTTACTGGATATAGCCATTGCTGCTTGTCTATTTTTCCTGGACTTTGCAACACCAGATAATACCCAACATCGGATTCTGGTTTTGGAATGCATCTATTGAGTACCAGTACTCATAGCTTTAGTTTTCTTATTTTGGAGGTTGTATGTTATTGTAACATTATTCTCAGGCTCAGATACGACCATTGTTTCAACAGGGCTTGGAACAGAGCAAAGCTATAACATTATTCTCCTAAGTCTTTGAAGAAGTTTGATTCTCGATATCCCCTAAGTAGCCATAATGAGCTACAACACAACCACAAGTGCATATTCTTACAATTCTCACAGCTCACAGAATAGCAATGAAAGCCAGAAGTTGTTTAAATGTTCTTATTAAAGGTACTAGCAGGTTCATGAATGACCCGTAAACATGTGGGACATAAGTCAATTGAATAGACCTTAGATATGTTAGGATCAGGGTTCTTAACAGTACCCAAGGAGCTGAGTTCAGATAGTTGGTTAATAAAAACAAATCAACAATTAGCAAGCTAAATAACTTTGCGCTAAACTGAATAAAAGTGTAAATCCTCATCTTTTATGCAACCATAGAGTCCAGTAAAGAAAGATTCTTGAATGAATTAAAATCTGAATGTCATGAATGAATGACATGTAAACATCTCACAAAGCAATGTTAATCGTTTAAAAATTTATCAAAAGAGACAATATTAAAGCAAATTTAGTACCAGGCCCTCCTCTGATCAAAGCTGTGTATAAGAAAAGCTGACTTAGAAGAGTTCATTGTCATGCATCTACACTAAGATTACTAGGAAAAGGGGCAGAAAAAATATACTAACTCTCTTCACTGATCAGAAAGCTTCTTAAATACTTAGCTGTTTCCGTCTAATAGATTGAACTTTAGAGTTCTTGAATTCATTATTATGTCTTTACCGTTACGGGGGTACTGGAGATGTCATATGTGGTTTTTAATTGCTTCAGAGCTTATAAAAATTTTGTGTTCTCCTAACTGCCTTTTTCAACATAGCATGAAGGCTGAGCTTAAATAGCTGACTGCATTTCCGGATTATCATGAAAAAGCATATGGTCCAGTCTTCCAGTAATATTTAAATCCACAAATCACTTTGTTGAAGTATTTAAAGTTTACTTATATTTATATTGTTTTTTCCAAGCCTTCTTGCCTCCTAGCTACACAGGACTCTACTATGATATGATATTAATATGTTCTTAGTTTCAGTTCGGCAATTTTTAAGATTTTTTTTTTTTTTTGAACTAACCATTTATCAACTTGGAATGTTTACAACTATTTAACTAGGTTTTTCTTCCTGTTGCATTTGCATGCCATCTGTGCTATCATGAATTTATATTAGATTTAGAAAGATGATACAGCTTAAGTTATTACTTAAGGACATGAATTTTGTGTTTAAATGCTGCAGATAAATTGCTGTTTAAGTGACAACTGTTTATATGTATTGTTCTTAATGTATTATAGCTTTTTTCTGCTGTGGGTTGCACTCATTTAGTATCTAGTCCAACATCAAAAAGTCCAAATACATCCTTATTAAGCACAACACAGGACACACTCTTCTGTAACAATCCTTGATCTCTGCATCCGTGAGACTAAAGCAGTACCTTAAATACAAGAAAGGGACAGCAATAGTAAAAGTAGGATGAGAAAAGGAATAATAGCAAGTATTAGAGCATACTACCAGTCTTGGAACGCATTTTCATGACTGAATCTAAGCACTGACCTTGGCATGATGTCCTGTAAAACACAGTTGTATCAAGACGGGTTGAGAGCAGATTCTCTGGATTTTTCGAAGGAATTCTGTATTAGACGAGCTGGGGAAAGTTAGATTTAAAAATATCTTGGAAGTCTGTGTTCATAGAAAGAGTATTCTGTTATATTAAATAAACTTANTGCAATCAAACACAAAACATCTGACCTATTTTTTTCCTTCAAAATGTTAATTTAAAAATTACTTCTTTAAAAGACATTGCACTTACCTCTGTCCATGATACCGACAAAATTATAAATAATAACATTAAAAAAAAAAAAAAAAAAGCTTTTCTTCACCTCCTCAGATAGAAGCCAGATCTTGATATGAAGCATGAATTTATATACCCATTTACATTCAAGCCTTCCTTTAAGTAATTTTTCTTTTCAGAAGTACAATTCTTGCTTCCATCACTCGTCAAGAAAGCTCTCATCAAAGCCAATGCTAAACTTGTTTTTGAAAATTGCAATGAAGAGGTTCATCTTGTTCCAGAGACACTTTTTGCACTAACATTTATTCTCATTCATTTTCTGCTTCTGCTGCTAGTGAAAGAACAGGGTCAAAATTTATGATCCTGAATGCAGAGCAGCAATGAAAATATCCCCCTTAGGAAAAAGGATGGCTGGTGGTTATCCTTGAAAACAGACACTGAATAACAAAACATAATAAAATCTGCACTTCAACTAGTAAAGACAAATTAAATGCTACAACTACATAAAAGGCTATTTTAAATGAAGATAGCACGCTTGGCACAGCCTTAACTCATAGTTATCTTTTCAGAACATTTGATTGACTGTGTATAGATTGTGGGTTCATGTCACTTTTAGGATAAGTTTTAACACACACCATGAGAGTGCAACAATAGTCTCCACTGCCTTAAGAAGGGGCCTGTACAGATCTTCTGCCTCTTGTAGGCATGCTATTAGCCTGCCCACATGGGAGCAGGAGCCCACTCCAGGATGTGCTGGAATGAACAAGGCCAGTCCTTGCTTTGCAGTTTGAAACAGCTTGAAGAAAAACCCACAGAGTTTTCCGGTATTCTCCACAAGCTTTACCATCCTTCTCATCTCTCACTTATAAACATAGTCAATCAGCTGAAATGCCTCTATGATGCAATTTGGATGTCCTAAAACATACTACATCAGATTTTCCTTCTCTTTCCTTAAAATTAGGTTCTAGAATTTTTTCCTCATCTTTTTATTCAAATGATCCTCAAAGCATACAAATGCTTTCCCCTGAAAAAAACCTTTCACTTCCAAATCAAATCTAGTGATAAAATAAAATATAGTGGTAAAAACTTAACTTTTCAAAGCAAGCCGAATTAAATTGGAGAATTTCCTCTTCTTTACAAGAAATAATGCAAAACTATGTATTTTTTCTGTGTCTATATCGCTCTCTTCAGCAAACAAAATTACCATCAGACCGTCAAAGCTAACATTCTGTAGTAAATACATTATTTTCAGTATTATTAAAATAGAGGTAACTTGAAAAATGGTCTCTCTCAGGCAAAATATTATCAGACACTGTCTGTAATCTTGTCCATTTGACACTTCTACAGAGCAATGCTTCAAAAATAGTCTTGAGCATTTTTTTCCTAGTAGCTCAAAAGCCAAGTCACAGTATTTTATTCACTGTCTATTGATGGCAAGTTTAAAAGACTGGATCATTTGCTCATATTTCAGATGCTATCCAACTTCCATGCAGAAAAAAAACATCTACAATAAAATCATTCCTCTGGTTTAGGTCATGTAACTTCTCTGAAAATAGAGAGTCAAGAGTTTTGGGGAAAAAGTGGTAGTCTTTTAAGCCATTGAGAAAATTGTGTGTCATACCTATAAACCAGTTCTGGTTTAGGCTTGGAGTCTGGACAATAGGAAGGAGGAGGAGAGTGGGGAAAATTGGCTTTTTTGTTGTTGTTGTTGTTAGATCTTATTAAAATAGTGGTAAGTTATTTATCCTTATTATCAGTGTTATTGACAAAATTCTATGACTATAGAGTTCAAAAAGAGACATTAAGAAACTCAAGCAAATAATCAGATGTACATTATCCCTGAAATGTTCATGCAGTACTTTTGACTCATACTTTTGACTCTGACATGCTTTTCAGTTTCACAGACTTTGACTATATCTACAGACACCATCACTAACATAAGAAACTCTAAGATTGCTACTGCTAAACCTGAGCTATATGACCCTTCCAACTGGAAAACGTTCTGTTAGAAGGCAAGATAAAAAAAATCTGTACATATCAGTATTCAGATAAACAGAACAGAGACTTATTGAGTTAAAGGGAAAGTCTTGCAAGTTTCCTGCAGGATTTCTGAATTTGTCAGATCATTTCACTTATTTTACAACTATAGTGTCTAATTTATTACTTATTTTTCTGGAAACACAAAGTTTATCTCACTGCTCTGTGCAGTATAGTATAAAAATATTTAGCATGGATGATAAACTTCAGCTGTGCCACTACACTCACTCAAGTATCCAAGTATCTTGAACAATACATCAACTGCACAATAAAAAAAGCT
>VXAL01012635.1:1847-16467 GCA_013399475.1 Chauna torquata
AGGACAGTTTTTGGACATCAGTTATGGCAGTTCTGCAACATTTTGATTACAAGCAAAGTTTGACTTACTTTCCTTAATTCACGTATTTTATAGCTAGGTACATCTTCTCATCAGCCTTCTAAAGCACTTCTTTTGCTGTTTTCTTCCTGGAAAGCACCTTTAGAACATCTGAAAAGTGGTTTTTCTTATCCTAATTTTCTTGTTTGTAACTCACATTTTACACACCAAAGGCATTGCAAGGTCACTTGCCTTCTGTGCTCTCATAATGCCTGCTCTAGCTAGCTTTTCAGTTCTACCTGAGATGTGCTGAATAAACATTTGTTTATTCCAATTTGTTTCTTTCTGCAGTATATGCAAAATCAGAATGTACCTGGCAACATTGAACTAACAGTGAATATCTTGACCATGGGTTATTGGCCAACCTATGTGCCTATGGAGGTCCACCTGCCCCCAGAGGTAATGAATATAGACATGTTATACCAAATAGCAGCCTAACAGTAATGCGTCTTGATGCCAACTGCAACTTGCTTTTATTATCAGCTGCAAATTGGCTTATTTGATTGCGGAGCAGGGAGGGATTCTTTTAAAGTAGAAATTGTGTATTGTTTTTTTTTCTTCCATTTTTTAGATGGTGAAACTGCAGGAGATTTTCAAGACCTTTTATTTAGGAAAACACAGTGGTAGGAAACTTCAGTGGCAGTCAACACTAGGTCACTGTGTACTAAAAGCAGAATTTAAAGAGGTGAGTATTGTTTCTCTTTTTCCTGTTGCTCTGCCAGTTCCAAATGTGGATGTACCTTAGGGATATGTAGGGAAGCATTTTCGTGCTATGGTGGAGAACTTAGAAGGCTTTTCACTAAAATAAAGTTTTGGATTGTACAAGAACATAACAGTTTTTAGATGGCTTCCAGCTATTCCTCTTCAGCATTTCTTCATGGGCATGAATATATTTCAAGAAAATTTCTCTTGGAATCCAAGAATGTTTACCTGTTCTGTTTTTCATAGCAATGTTAATGATAAAACAAGTATAATCAAACTTGGTTATTTCAAAGATTCTATAGTCGCTAATAATGTTTTTAAACTAATGCTTGTGCTACACTTTGGATTAAAGGTCTTTCAAACTGTAATTTTAAGCACTCAATGAATTTGAATTTGTCTCAAGTAAGTTGATACATACCTTAGCAAATTTTGTCAGTGGATATGGTAGTCTAACCTTCTGACCTCTAGCTTATTCTGTATTTCAGAGTAAAACACAAGGTGACCAGTAACTTATATTCTTTCATATTCCCAAGTGAATGAAGGAGTAATCATATCCTTTAAGTGAAATAATTGACATAAAGTGACCTGACCATTTTCCCTTCACCCAAAAAAACAGCCTGCTGATCTCTGTTGTTTCCCCTGTGACAGGGCAAAAAAGAACTTCAGGTCTCCTTGTTCCAGACACTGGTGCTGCTCATGTTTAATGAAGGAGAGGAGTTCAGTTTAGAGGAGATAAAGCAAGCCACTGGGATAGGTTGGTATTGAAAACATCTGATTACTTCCAAGTGTTCTTGACTAAAAATACTAAACTTTTTTCTGCTCTAGAGGATGGAGAGCTGAGAAGGACACTTCAGTCTCTGGCTTGTGGCAAAGCCAGAGTACTGACTAAAAGCCCCAAAGGAAAAGACGTGGAAGATGGTGATAAATTCACATGCAATGATGATTTCAGACATAAGCTCTTCAGGATAAAAATCAACCAAATTCAGATGAAAGAAACGGTATGGGTTTTTTTGTTTTTTAATGCTCTGAGTTTTTGATTCTTGAGTTAAGTATCTTGTTGCCTGCCCATTTACAAGCTTTTTTCCTCAGTTGTAACGTACATATGGGTATCTGTGAAGGATACACATATTTTGGATGATAGCACAAACCTAACAATGGGGATTTAGATGTGAGCTAACTTTAAATGTGATACTAACTTATTTACAGACATCTAGTATCACTGGTATCTAAGGTTGATTAGCAGAATTTCCAAATAGTAAATGCTCTTTTCACCCTTGGATCATTCTCTAGAGCTTTACTGATTTGTGAACACAAACAAATTCATTGAATTTACCATGCAATGTAAAATCTGTGCACAGATTTTACTGCCTTGTACAAGTTTTTCTTAAGACAGTAGACTTTAAGATTTTAAAGGATTTATGTCAAATAGACGTTTTAGTGTCTTACACTAAGAATTGTCTTAGATATGAAGACGAATTGATTCAACAGTCCTAGTGTTCTCTTTAAAACTCTTTTAAATGGATCCATCAGGTAGAGGAACAGGCAAGCACTACAGAGAGAGTATTCCAGGACCGGCAATACCAGATTGATGCTGCAATTGTACGAATCATGAAGATGCGCAAAACATTGAGTCATAACTTGCTTGTGTCAGAGGTCTACAACCAGCTTAAATTCCCAGTAAAGGTGTAGTACTGGTTTTTTTTTTTTAATTCTAAAACTTTGTTACTTCTTTTTACATCCCCTGACCTGTCCTCAGTTCAACAGTGTTTCTTTCCAAACATTTTTTTTTACTGTTAGGAAGGACAAATACCTAATTTCAGGAATTTTTAAAGTGCCAGTTGCATTCATTTATTGGAATATTACCTCTGATTTTAGTAAGTTAATAAAACATGTTACTAAAGGATTTCAGAACCAGGAGTTTGCTAGTAGTAACTGTAAAGCTAAGCTGTCTTTGTTTTACACGTTGTTCTTGTGTTTAAGTGTTCTGGCAATGTGGTTTTAGGGGCTAGGGGAAAACGTTTCAGATATGCAGAATTGTTTTCCATTCTTGACTCTAATTTGGTTAGTAACCAATAAATATAAAAATTTTTCAGACAGAGTATATTAGTTAATATATAAAAATATATATGGAATGAAAATTAGGTATTGGTGATTGTCTGAAAGCTAAAGCTGCCCACAGTTGCAATATATGAATGAATAGCTTATTGTGTACAAATGGAAATGGATTTCCAAATACAGCAATACATCTGAGTTCAAATATTTTACATTTCCATTGATAGAATACACTGTACAAAAGGTATTGCCGTCTCATTCTGTTCTGTTACCATGTTAAGCTGCTGCAGGCCTGTGAGTATTACATAAACTGCAGTTGAGCTTGCTTTTCTTCACTCTCTTATCATGAGATATTTTATAGAAGTCCTTCACTGAACGAAGTCATAGGGCACCCAAACTCTTGCAAACCTTACTTGCATCAAGATAAAATGAAACTTGCATGGAAATAAAGCCACTTTGGTATGTAACGTATGAATTGCAGTTCTTTATAGTAATGTTCAGTTTAAACAGCAGCAAATATCTTTCCCTGCTGTAAAAAAGCTGTGCTTAGCTGCAGGTAACAAGCTAATTTTGTAACTTTCTCTTCAGTCAATTATACATTGCAAATTTAAGAAGCTTTGATGCCTTAAGGGATTTAAGTTATGATTTCTGTTTCCTTAGTCATCTTGAACAGTATGGATGTTTGGCTTAAGTAGAAAGAATTGAGGAACATCAACTACAAAATAATAACACTGACATCTGCTTTATTTTACAGCCTGCTGACCTTAAGAAGAGAATAGAATCCTTAATTGACAGGGACTACATGGAAAGAGATAAAGAAAACCCAAATCAGTACAACTATATTGCATAAACATATGTTGGCCTTTGTTTTACTGCACACTTGGTGTCATACGCAATTGCCAGTGGATAAACTAGCCTGTTGATCCCGTTAATTGACTTTTTATACTACCGATGACTGAATGAAAGCAGTGTAATGGAGAAGTATAGTAGAGTGGACTTCTTTCAGTGGTTAACATGCCCATTTAAAGAGTACTATTTACATTTTAAGAAGAATGCTGTTGAACTCTTTGCATGTTATTTAGTAAGATGTGCAGAAAGCTGCAAGAAAGTATCTGGTCTTCGTGATTCCATTTGTCTCAGGGTCTGAAGAGGAGTCCCTTGACATGACAGATGTCTTTCACGCCTTTAAATGGAAACAGAAGGTTAGTTAATATAAGAAAATAGCCTTTAAAATGCTTAAACTGCATGCAAACTTTTAATTTACTGTACAGAATGCATTTCAGTTAGCAACATACCATTGGTTTGGTTGATACCCACACTTGAATTTTTCTTGAGGGAGGGGACAAGCTTATTGCTGATCTGGTGGAATATATTCTTGGTTGCAATTAAGACAAAAATGGTACCAATATAGAATGATGTATAAAGTTTGCAGTGTGGGTATATATAATATATTTACAAATACCATTCTTAAGTAACTGCTACAACAAAACAAGTTCAGGTTTATATTTATATGGCTTGCCTGTAAGACTTAGTGTTCACCTTTGGGAATTTTAAGCATAAAACAGCCATAATGGAAACAAAAGTGACAGTTTTTACTAGTCATGGGTAGGAGGCCTTCACCTCTTGGCAGCAATACTCTACAAAAGAGAATCTATTTAAAAATATTTATGAAAAGCCACGCTGTTCTTGTGGTAAAGCTAGAAGAACAAAAATTACAAATAAATTTTAATACTTGTTTTGCTTTGCAACATTCTGAACTTGAACAAACCTCAAGGTTTAGACAGGGCACTTGCAAGACTGCCCTGCTTTGGATTGCTTTAACTTAAAGCTTTAAGAATTTGGCCCTAGATGTGGCAGGCCTCCTAGAACCCAGAAGCCTACCTCTCGTATAGAAAGATAGTTAAGTATTGCTACAAGGCATCTAAAACATTTTCTTAGATGACCAGAGAGCATTCTTTGCATCGTGGTAAGACATGGGAGAATAAATCACTTGAATGTAGAGCTTTTTTTCAACAGAATGCATATTTTTATTGCTATAGCAGTGTGTGCCAGGAATACATGGAACAAAAGTGTCAGCAGAAAAGGTAACTCCTCCACATAACAGTTCTTCCTTACCCAGCCAAGCTTTAGACTTACAGTGAGCTGTGTTGCAAAGTACAATGAAAAACCTCATCCTCTTTCAGGCACTGATAGTCCTGGGGAATACCAGATATTTCTTGAAAGCAAGACGTTACTTTTTTAGTGAGTGTAACTTAGCTCTCTATGATCTATAACTTTTATCACTGTGATCCCATATTCAGGGGTGTGTATGTGTGAGAGAGGGAGTGTGTGCTTGTCTGTTTTGTATCTGACACATCCCATGCTTACTGCTTTTTTGGTCCATTGTTTAATTCCGTATTTTCTCCAGATGTGTTCTTTCTCAAGCTCTTTTGTAAGCAGTCCTCGGTTGACAGATGAAGCAGATGTTTGGTTTTTTTCCTCCTAAATTATTTGCTGTCACCCTCTACTAACTGTCCTACAGCTCTTTATATGATCTGCAGAAAATCTACCTTATCTTTTGACACTATTGCAGCATAACTTCTGGTAGACATCCAGGACCACCCTTGCCTCTGTAAGAAAAATGCTAATAGAGTTATTTGCTAAGAAACCTGAAGATTGCTCGTGCAAACAGAGGCAAATCTTTAAGTATTAGTTCAAATAGAGATCCACCGGGGAGGGAAAAAATGCCACCCTAAAAAAAACCTTCTGTATTTTCCATTCAATGTTCCTTTTTCTTGTATGTGTTTTGTATCTTTAGCCAATAAAAGATTCCTTTTAAAAAGGTGTTTTGGAGAAGGAGCATAAAACTTGTCTCTTTGGGAGACAGGAGATGACAAAAATCAATGTTGAATTGGTTCCATTCACTTGGTTGTAGCAAATAAATCAAACACCACCACACGGTAAAAGTATCTATTCTGGTAAAATCCTTCCTCCTTAGACAAGCGTGTTGCATTCAGTCAAACTAACAAGAAAGGTACAAAGGCTTATTTTATTTAAAGGCTTATTTAATTTTATCCCATCTGTTTCAGTAACTTAAATGCAAAAATTATTACATAGAAAATGTCCTCAACTCTCATCAGACTTCCGTGATCTGAGGCAGACCCTGAGTGGCAATCTAGTTAAAGCAACCCAAAGAATGGGTTTTGAGAACACTGGCTAGGCTGAGCGAAGGGGTGAGAGAGGGGAGGGGAGAAGGCTTCTCGTTCTTGGATCTTCACATCTTTTTCCCAAGAACTTGTTCATCTCTTCTGCTAAGGTCTTGCTCATTCCTGGTTAATTACAAAGCTGCAGCCAAGATTTATTGTCCAGCTGTACAACTCTACAACTTCTTGCTGGGATCATGTGCCTGCCTATTGAGCCATATATATCTCTATATGAAAAAAAAAAAAGTGGGCTTGGACCACAACTCATCTGGCTATAACACAGCTTGTCTGTTTGGCCACATTTTTAATCTTGACTCTTGCATGCAGTTTATAGCACCTTGTTCATAAGAAATTGCAGTTTATTCTTAGAAATATATATTTTAGGTTTTTTAATCTTTATACCCATAAATGGAATATTTTTTTGTCTTGGCTGGTTTAAAAAGTGACCATTTTGTTTAAATGCTGTAATTGCAAATGTGTTGTAAACATTGTTTTGTTCTATAGTTTACACAAAGGTGCCAAAGTAAATAGTTAATAATTAAAAAAAAAAAAATAGCAAATTAAGTTGCTTTAGCTGTGCTTCATATTTTGGTCTCTGCTCTTTTTTTTTCAGTCAGACTTTTTTTCCTAAACATATCATTTGCCCTAATGTTTTCTTTTTTTAAAAAAAAAAAGTGCATCTAATGAAATGCTCAAATACCACTTTGTTTTTTTTAGTGATTTCATACAGTAGGAAGAATATTTTCTTTGAAAAGTTACACTAAAATTGTAAGAGTACAGCAGCATTCAAAAATGTAATATACTTTTTGTATAACAGTTCTTCAGAGTATGTCTGGAGTGGGGGAAAAAAAATCTAACCCTGTTACTTTTCAGAAGCCTCTTCACTCGGCTACCAGAATATTAAAAATTGTGCTTTTTCACTGCATCAAAAAGTTATAGTTTATGCAGACTTGCAAACAGGGCATGTGTCACCATTGCATCCTTCGATGCAAAAAGCAGCAAAACCTTTTTAATGTTTCATAACAAGTCTGATATGGGTACAGAGAGTCTTTCTTAAAGTTGGTAAATAATGTAAATACATGTCCTTTCAGAGAGTGAGTCTGTTATCTAGGTATTTTGTGTCATTTAATAAATATTAAACAGTTTTGTGTTGATAAACTCTTGTGTAAAATGCCTTCTTACTCAAACTTCTGTATGTTGGGCTTACTAATGTTTCTGCCTTCTTTAAAATCTTCAGCTTGTGCTTTGATAGCAAAATACCTGTTTGCTTCTTAAACATAATGAGTAGTTCCTTTTTCGTTCAGTCATTAAAATCCCTTGAGTTTTCTAAAGCAGCTTCCATTCCTGAATCTTTTTGTTTTTTTAACTGACTCCTCCAAGGTTATTGGAAGAGAAGGAAATAAGCATTCTCAGAAACTTTGAATTGATGTTAAAAGGTGCAGAAGTGCCAGAAACAGTACAAAAATTCTAAGTGGCGTGGCCTGTTGCTGGTAGAGGAGGCTACTCTCCTGGTGCATGTCTGGCCTTAAAGGTGAGAGCATTATTCCTGGTCTCCCAGTGCATGTAGTGACTTTCTAATGGTTCTGGCACAATCCGAGTACAAAGGGCAGGGCTTCTGTTGGTGATGGCTGATGGGGCCATCTCCTGTTTTTCTTCAGCCATTTGGAAGCACTAGCCTAAATCTGAGGAGAAGTTGTCAGGAATATCTTCAGCCCAGCCGCTCCCAGTGCAGGTGCTGTGAGGACTGGTGGGGAGATGCAAGGTGATTCTGCTTTTGCTTTTGGAGCACTTGAGAGATGGTTTGAACGCAAAGATACCTACAGGAAAGCAAGCGGTGATTCCTCCAAACAGCTCTGCTGAAGACGCATGTACTGCAGGGAGGCTGACCTTGCACAGCACTGGTGTGATCCTAAGATGTTCCTGGTGGGTGGCATTTTAAAATAGTTGTGATGGTGTCTTCTGCCAATACTGCTCAGGTGGTGGTTTTTTCTGTTATAGCTTGGAGACATCCAAATGCGTGGGATGTTTTTTCCACTAACAATTTCTACTTAAAGAGAATATTTCCTACTTCCTATGTTCTCCACAATCCTAGAGAATTTTGTTTTAAAAAAAAAAATCCTACAGAAGCAGGTAGGTAGTTGGAGACTGATGGATCTTCTATCTGTTCCCTCGGGGGGGGGGGGGGGGGGAGCAGTAGTAAATACTGTAACAGAAATTAGAAGAATTAGAAGTATATTGCATTTCATAAAGTAATCTCTCCTGATTTCAATTTTAACTGGGAAAGAGGAGCAATGCATGTTGATCTATCGACAGTGGAGCAGTTATTTCTTCTGGTTAAGTAACTTTGCTTCCTGATAAAAAGTTGTCTTTCAAATATCTACTGGAACTTGTCTTGCTGCTGCTTCTGGGACTAAGTATTAAGATACACACAAAAGAAGAAAAGTACCTTTCAAAGGTAACTTTCTAAAATCAAGTAGCATATGGCAGCACCATAAGAAAAGCCCTTTTCTTGTGCATAGGGGAAGTAGCTGACATCCAGCAAATATTGCATTTTAAGTCATGACTGTTCTTTAGCTTAACTCCTTAAATCAATCGGGCGTTTGTCAGCTTGAAACACCTGTATTTTAGAGCTAGAGGACAATAGGGATTTCACTAGGTATTCTGTGTTAAAATGCCAAAGTAATCTTAACTTTTATTATGGAAATCTGTCTTTTCAAAAAAGAGTAAGTCTAGAAGTTCTGCTCCATCTAACGATGTTTTCAGTAAAAAGAAAGCTGCAGGATCTGCTTTTCCAGTAGACACAGCACTTGGACACTCCGTGCAGCCCAGGCACGCAGGGCTGGGCGTCAGAACCTGGTGCTGCCCAGGGCATTGCAGAGCGTGAGGGCTGCCGTGCTTCTCGGCATGGCTTAGCCACTGTGACTCTGCAAACGGGGGAGTGCACACCAGTACACTGCACCTAGGACTGTAAGGAGTGGATTTCTTTTTACCATTTGGAATGGGAAGTGGTTCCAATGCAGCCTGAACTATCGGTGCTGGATTATTAGCAAGATGTGCACTTTATATGTTGCCTTTTTTTCCCCTCTCAGAGCAAACCTCACATGAAATCATCACAACGTATGTTCTGCTCGCCCTTGTGTAGTTTCTGATGCTTGAAGTATATCTGATAACAACCTTTTTGTGATCACGGCCAAAAACAGCTATGGGAGTGTTTCTGAAAAGGTATCTATACAAAGGCAATCTTTCAGTCAGCGCTAGCTGGAGGCTCCAAGCAGGGCTGCTCTGCTCATTTTCGCTAAAGGCTGGGCCAGGCGCTGCACCAGACCCAGCTCAGCCGGGCGTGGGAACAGCGACTGCCAAGGGCAGCCTGGAGCCTTGCCGCAGCACCGGTAGGGCCTGCTCGTGTCTGCATCGAACCGGTTCTGCGAGCAAAGGGCTGCGATGCTGCCAGTCGCGCACAACTGCGATGTTCTGCCTGCCCCTTGCCTCTCGTTTCTTGCTTTTCATTCCTGCAGCAGCTGCTGGTTCAGATCCTAGCTCCAAAAGCACAGCGCAGACATGCAACTTCAAACGGGATTGCCATCGTTGGTCAGGACGAGGCAGTGAAAGGCGTCAGCTCGGGGCGTGCCAGAGCCGGTCCCCTGGCTCGGCCAGGGCTGGAAACAGCGCGGCGTGCGGCTGCGGGCTGACCGCAGGCGTCACCTGCCCTGATGGGCTCCTTGTCTGCTGGGTCACAAGGGAGTGCTGGAGTCCCGCGATAAAATATCCCGACAAGATAATGACTGTATGTGATATATAGTTTCCCTTCCAGCCCTGTACTTTAGATACAACTTCCTGCTTCAGTTTGAAACTTCCTGCTGAAATTTCTCAGAAAAAGTTACAGTCAACACATTTTTCATAAGACTGCAAGTGGGAGGTGCCTGCCATGCGAAGCCAGGCATCTTCACAAAATAGTTTCTGCTCTGAAGCTGACAGATGTATCTCCAGAAAGTCAGCCACATATGGAGATAAAAATACAAAACTGAGAGTATTGACATTTTTCTACTTTGCTGTTACAAGCCCAAAGAATACACTGAGTTTTCAGACTGTCTACTGAAAAATAAGGGGTTTTTTTCCACATTAAACAGATCTAAATCTTCACCTAACTCACAAAATGTGTAAATCTCAGCTGCTGCTGCTCCCCAGCCCGGCCGCCTGACTGCCGCTCGCTGTAGCACATCGCGTCCGGCAGCGGCTGGGGATGCTCCCGAGCGTAACCGCTGCGGCAGCATCGGGGCTGCCGGCAGCGGGTTGCTGAAGGTGCACCTGCTGCACCTGCGCCGTGCTCCTCGCTTCCAAAAATCTGCTTACAGACATAATATCCCAGCCAGGATGTGATTAAAAGGACGTTTTGAGCATGTTTGTGTAACGCGCCTGTGGCCAAACACCTTCTCCCATACCCTTGCTTCTCCCCGCAAGCTGGGAACGTGTTTTTCCAGCACTGTCACAACACGAGCTCTCAGAGGGCTTTTGCAGGAAGTTTTGCAACTGTCTGCTGCAGCCTGGTCTCTGATCCCTTCACCTCAGTACAAAGGTTTCTTTTTTGGGCATTCCACGTGATTGCCCCAGTCTGGACTCAGCACTTTGCTGGCGCAGCAGCGTTTAATGGTTTGGTTTCCTCCCACCACCTCCTCCAGAAAAGTGGCCGCTCCGAAACACCGCCATCTGCTTGGGGCGAGAGTGAACCGCGGTTTTCACACATCTTAGACAGCAAGCGATTGTTTTAGAGCTCTGGCAGTAGAGCTGTTGGGAGTCGTGCTTTTCCAATAACACACACAGCTGAAGCGCTTCAGCTGCCAGGCTGTGCTGGACACCGTGTACGCTTCACGAAGGTGCCCAGGTCGCAGCAAAAACCTATTCCACTGCACAGCACAAGAAGTGGGGCTGCACGAGAAGGAAAACCTCATAGAGGGGCTGTACCCCTCGCAGCGGTCGGCACGGTCCCGAGAAAGCCCCCGCAGTCTGCCCGCCCCGCCATGCCAGCCTCTCCTCATCCCGCTCCTGCCCCGCACGACGGTGCAGACCAGAAGCGTCAGGTTGCTCAGTGCTTCGTTAAACACCAAACGCTTTGCCACATGCATCCATCGATTTTTGCAAGTCTCTGGATTAAGAAAAATTTGATTACAGACGTAATATCCAACCAGCTGAAACTGCTAAGGGTTCGCGCAGGGTTAAGCATATGCTGGGCGTCAAGCATACGATGCACATGAAAGCCATAGAACAGCCTATACATTTGAAATCAGCCATGAATTTATATTCCCTGATGAAACAAATTCTAAATAAGAAATCACAAGGTATTGCAGGTGTCTTCAGTACGTGTCACTACTGTCTTAAAACTACGGACATCAAACATGCAGTAAAAATGTAATACTGTACAGAAACATTACAGTCCTCACGTTCAAATCCAGCAGTAAACGAAAGGAATGCCTTGGAAAAACAGGATCAGCTTGCCATCCATCAGTGGCTCCCAAAATCATGCCAAATGCAAAATCATTTCTCACTAGCAAGCAAAAGGGAAGGCATTTTTTTCTGCATCATGGTCACAATCGTTCAGGCCTCTATCGTTAGAGGAAAACAGCTGACCACGAGTTGAATCTTATGTTACTGAGGTCCTGCTGTCTCATCACCATCTTCAAGCTGCCACGATGCACAAATAAATTACTTGTGATAAGTAAGATGCAATGGATTTTCCTCAGAGGTTGAATCCTACCAGTACTGAGCGTACTAGCTTTCCACAGCACTTAAGATGAATCACACAACATCTGACCCTAGCCAGTACAATTTTTTTCTAAGGAAAGCTGGAGGATATGTTAACAGAGGGAGAGGAGCGCAGTCTCATTTTCTTCCTTCCACAGCTACAAACGGAAGATACGCTTTGGGAACTGCCCAAAAATTCTCCCTTTAGGGAGAATACTGCCAAAACCAAGCTTCTGTCAGTTGGCTGGGCCAGAGGAGAGTATCACTGTGCAAGAGCACGCTGCTTTTCAAAACCACAACCAACCTTCATGGAAAACCACCACGCTCAGGCGGATGAAGCACGTAGGTTTTGCTGGGCAAACTCCAAGACAGTCCCGGTCTTCTTGCAACTTCAGCTTTCTGCTAGTTATTCTAGTTTGGCGCTGACTTCACTGCAAGCAGGATTAGGCCCATACACTGTTTTCTATAGCTCCAGGGAGGAACTGTCCTCTCATTTATCTTGACTGATAGAGCAAGCCAGAAGTAAACTCCTGAATAGAAAGTGAATACGCTACATCATGGTAAAATGATGTAATACCACAAAATGCATGTGGAAAGCTGTTATATGGCAGGGATGGAAATAAAAGGATAGAAAAAGCAACCAGGTGCAAACAAGCAAAGAGATTAATCTGAGTTCTGATATTAATGAAGATATTTCTGGTGCGAAATAATATGTTTCATTGTACTAAATTATATAAACTGTCCTATTCTTTTAATGCCATACCAGTTGCTAATTTCATTCTGTGTTATTGAACAGAAACCGATTCGCTTGTTATGATATCTGCCATTTAATTTCATTTTGCATTTCACTAAATTGGCATAAGGGAAACAGTCAGTCTGCTCTTTACGTCTGCAGAATGTCTTCTCATTTCAGTCTATTTCCTATGCACAAGCAAGGGATCAAAAGAAATCAGGATTCTTCACTCCAAACAAGGGGATATTTGAGTACACTAATGCTTATAAATAAAGCTGCATATCCTGAAGTAAATGTTCCAGTTAACACAAAACGTGACATTCAGCACATGAAGTGCCTGGAACATACCAAACATTTCTCCTCCTTCCATTAATTAAAGCCCAATTATGTCTCTATCCTAATATTCAAATCTTCTTAATGTAATTGCTCTTAACTCCCTGAGAGATCACTTTATAAGCAGGACCTTGCACCAAAGCAATGAAGCATGAGGAAAGGTAAAAGCACCAGAGGCAGGGCTCTCCCGAGCCTCTGAAATACCCCATTTTTTGCAATAGAGCTGAGAAAGACAAAAGACTCACTACTTTCAGAATTAGTGGTTTCAGTTCTGCTGCTGTTACTGCATGCTCCCCCGCAGCCTGCAACATATGCTGGCTCAGGTATTAAATATGAAGTTTATTTTGACAGGTAACTTTTTGGTAAATTAAGCCCAAAGGCTGCATAAAAAAATATATATATATATATTTCTGTGCTTTTTGAAATTACATGAATTATTATATTCACATGCAATAATGTTTAGGCATTGGGTGTACAATTATGTAAATACACAGTAGGTTGGTTCTAGGAGCGGTTGTGAAGCACAAGAAATGCAGAGAAACAGGGAACATGTCTGGCCACACAAGTGCTTATGCACGGATCCCCCATAGTACAAGTCACTGTTTTCAGTGGTGCTCCTGCCGTGCCACGTGTTGTTTTGTGATGCTTTTTGGAGAAGTACAAAGTATTTTACCATGGAAAAGTACACTATTACAAGTATACAAAGGAGAACGTTTAACTGACCTTTCATCACCAATTGCATTATTTCAGCTTCCTCAGGATTTCATGCTGCTTTGCTATCTACACCATCTACACTCCCACTGTCTCACTGTACCAAGCTGATGTGTTTTACGGTCCTCTTCAAGAGCTTTCATCTTCTTCCCCCATGACTGGGCATGTCTCCTAGTGCCTGACTATTCAGATGGGATTTGCAGTTTTCCCGCAGCATCAGACACGGGAATACCGTACTCCAGGAGAGCCCTTCCCTGCTGGGCCTGGAGCTCCTGCTTACTCACAGCATCCTCCTGCCATCACTCTTGCTGTCTCCCAGTCTGAATCTCTTCTTCCCCATCTCCCGTCCCTTTGCCAAGCCAGCCAGCTTCCCCCCGCCTCGCCCATCAATACTCCCCAGGCCGCAATCCAGCACCCACCACGCCTTACACCTCCCTCCAGCCTCAAGGCCGGCAGGTTTCTTGTCCGCCCCTGCCTTCTCCCCACCCCTGCCCACCTACCCAGGGGTCTGCTCCCCAGGTTTGCACCAGGCAGCCGCTTCCTCCCACCCTCGCTCTGCCTCGCGTTTGGCATTTCGGCACCGGCAAAAACAGCAGCAAAGCGTCCCAACCGTCGGAGCGGTGCCAAACCCCACCCTGCTTAGCACAGGCAGTTACGGGAACCGCTGCTGCCCCGTCACGGCGCCGGCTCGCCAGGCGCTGACCCTGCTCCGGCGCGGGGGCTCGGCAGGGGCAGGGTGGCTCCCGAGAGCCGCGGCTGCGGCCCCCGGTGGGGCGGCCGCTTCGTGAGGACAAGCCTGGCTAACCCCCCGTGCTCTGCCCCGCCACCTGCGCGTCCTCCCCGGTTTGGGCCATTTCTCACCCCTTTACAGACTGCGAACGCGGCAAGGGCGTTAATTCTTTATTTTGCGCAGCGGAAACCTCTGTACCGGGCGGCTCGGCGGGCGCACCTTTCCTCAGCCCGCCTCCCGCCCTCACGCAGCCCGGCCTCCCCCGCGGCGCAGGCCGCAGCCTCGGCGTCGGGCACAAAACACGTTTTCCCTCAGCCCCGCTCTTCGAAGGGGCTCAGGCGTGACCATAACGCGCCCCCTTGCAGGAGGAGGGAGCGGGGGCCT
>VXAL01012635.1:17023-42698 GCA_013399475.1 Chauna torquata
CGGGGTCGGAGGGGCAGCGCAGCGAGCCGGGGCGGGCCCGCGTGGAGCTGTGGGGGTGGGCGGTCACCGCATCGACTCCTGGGATGTCGGGGTTGGAAGGGCCCCGTGAGGAGCCGCGAGGCAGCCGAAGCGTTAAGCCGCGTGTCGAAGAGCGTCGTCCAAGCGCCGCCGGGCTCGGGGCCGTGACCGCTGCCCTGGGCAGCCTGCTCCGGTGCCCGACCGCCCTCTCGGTGAAGAGCCTTTTCCTGACATCTAGCCTGAACCTCCCCTGTCGCAGCTCCGTGTCGTTCCCTTGTAGAGGAGGTTGTAATACTTCTTTTTTTTTTTCCTCCTTCTGAAAAAAAAAAAGGGTTCTATCAGGAGTCAAGCAGGTGCTGGTAATACAGTTTTACATCTAAAGTGGAGAGTTACATGCACATATGTATGCTTGTGGGGCTTTGGGTGAGCAGAGTGGGGGATCTCCCTTACAAGCCGCTCTGAAAACATGAAGCATGCTTTCCAGAGTAGCGCTGTTCTTTCTGGATCATGACTTCTGATAGTGGCATTGTCTGCCCCTTAGTTCCTTCTATATTGTCTTTAATGCTGTATCTACTCTATTAACAGGTCTTATGCTGAAATGCTAACTTTAGCAACTTTTTGCAGTTGCATTAAGTGGCAGACTATACCGCAGCTTTCTGATTGAGTAGTAGCTAGTAGGTGCCTTTTTCATAATAAGGATGGCAAAGTGTTTAAAAAAAAAAACAAAATCACACCTTTATACCCTATATGCACTTCCCCTATACACAGATACACTGACTAGGTGTTGTAAAAAGCCAGGCACATCTTCTGATAAATGTAACCTCCCTTTTTATTATCATGGGCTTTACTGTCTCCAGCACTGTTATGCAAGCAAAGCACGTGACTAGGCAGTCTTAGGTTTTGTGAAGAGTAGCTCTGGTGCTTTTGGTGCCTCTGTTTTTTCAAAAAAAAAAATAAATAAATAAAAACCACACCTTTGCATGTGTGGCTTTTGAATGCATCTTTTAATCAGTTATTTAAAGGTAGACCAAATGCTTTATGATGCAGGGAACATGTATTTTCTTTTGTCACCTGGAAAGAAGTTGTACTGGAAAAAACATATTTTTACCATTGCCGTTAGTCGCTGTTGATGCAACTAAGTAGGTCAGGGTGTGCAAGGTGCGTGTGCATGTGTTGGAATTATCCATGTTGGCCAAGTCTACCCTATAAAGTTGCTTAGTGTAGCATTTGTCCATTTCTCTTTACTGTTGCACTTAATACCACCTATGCTGAAAAATTCCATTTGGAGAAGTTATTTTCAAGCTATTTTCTCTGTGAAGAAAACAGTCTGTACTAGTTAACCCCCTACTTCTGAATAGGGACCATTTCTTTCTGAGGATATTTTCAGCCACAGTAAGTACGCTATCTCCTTCTGCTGTCACCTGCTAACTCAGCGAAAACAGAATGTCACAGCTCAGCTATGCCATCCTGCATCTCTATCTTTTTATGAAAGTGGAAGAGACTTGCTATGTAAAATAGCACTGAAAAGTAAAAGTTTAAAAAAAAAAAAAATCGAAGCATTAGTATCAATCTCCTGTTTGGTTTATATTGGTTTTGGATTGTGGTAGAATAATTGTCCTGCACGTGTCGTGCATTATGGCTCAGTCAAGTTGTTTAACATGCCATGTGGTGTGACCTGTACGTGTATGTATTCAAGCGCTATGGCTGTCCTGGCTAGGTTGCAGTGGTATCCAAAAACTTAAAGTTTGGTCACATTCCTTCTGAAATGAGAATGGATGGTAGCACAGAGCGGGTACATGAGTACAGTAACAAGTAACTCCTTAAATGAAGAGGGAAAGTTTTATATTTAGCGTTGCTGGAACTCTAAGCTGCTTCTTGGCAACAGCTTTGTGTGCTCTGTGGTAGTAAATTGCAAAGCTATTATCTCTTGGTTGCACCGTAGATCTCT
The DNA here is from genome assembly GCA_013399475.1 of Chauna torquata. Lineage (NCBI taxonomy): Eukaryota > Metazoa > Chordata > Aves > Anseriformes > Anhimidae > Chauna > Chauna torquata. The sequence goes on from VXAL01012635.1 coordinate 18,990, forward strand.
GTGCAAACAAAAACTCTCCTAAAAAGTCATACTACACTAGCCCTTTATGAATGTGTGAGTAATCGTTAGTGTTTATTGCCTTGCTTGGGAAGCAGATGTACTACCTGTGTCTGTAATTCTGCTTACTGAGAGATTTCCCTGGTAGGTATTGCCTTTCTGGGCAGTATGGATGCTGTGGAAGTCTAACAGAATCTTCTGCAGCATAGAAATTAGAGAAAATAGGGAGCTTCAGATAATACAGGTATTCTTCGTGTTCTGTTATTTATATATATATTTTTTTCACACTGTTAAAAACCTTGTGATTTCTGTGGTGTTTAGTAGTTCTTATCTCTGGCTTTTCCAGCTGTTCACTGTCAGTCTGAGAGTGAGCAGGGTTCCACTCTGCCCTGAGTCAGAATTTTATTCAGTGATTAGGTGGCAGAGGAAAGTAGATGATACAAAACTTTGAGAAACAGCATGTACTATGGATGGTGGAAATAACATTCAGAGCTATCTTCTGCTTTATTGGATTGCATTCTCTTTCCTTTTTTTGAATTACTTCTCAAGCCTAAGTACAAGGTTCTCCAGTTAGTTAGGAGTGAGCATCTGTGCAGATTCTACATGGAGAACAACTTTCTAGTTCTGTAGAAAGATCTTCAGGGTTTAATGGATCATGCAGAGCAGTCACATATAGCAGATTATTGCGGGAAGGTGGGAATGTATGTTGAGATGCCTGGTAGCCTCAAGGATTTTAAGGAGTAAAAAATCAAACTGAATTTTAATTTCTGTGGTCTCCATGCAGCCATCCATGAGCAACAAACTTCATGAGTATGCGCAGAGAGAAGCTTGCTTTCTTTGAGTTGCCTCCTCCTCCTGCTTGTACCTGGCAGGTTTTAGGTACACCCAGTACTGCTATTTTTGGCAGCTGTGCATAGGGGATGGGGAATTAGGTAGTTTTTGAACATTTAGGTGCTGCTTTTCTTTAGGATTTTTAAGTAGAAACTTCCAGAAATTTTGAAAATATCCTGAGAGAGTAATAGTTCCGGTTGTGTCAAAATTGCTTTTATTCAAATTGATGGTCTGAAGGAATAATAGATTAAAATAGATAAACACAGAAATCACGTGTGATACAAAACATCTTCTGCTTCATTTTTAATGACGCTTTGTCCTTCTGACATAGTCTGTATTTGTTGTGAGAGGTTTGTGTTTAAGCTGCATGCACAGCTCTAGCTTCTTACATGTTCTAAGATTTCACTTCAAATTAAATCAACGCCTTGTGCTCTCCCACTGGTAAGAAGTAATGCTGATGCTTCCAGCTGTCAACTTCCTTTGTGCTGAAGCTGTCATGCCAAACAATCCCTGTGATACCAAAACAGCTTTCCCTGATGGCAGAGGGTGCAGGTGAGCTATCACAGACTGCGTTGCTGTGCAGCAGCCTGAAGTTCTGATGTATCCTTCTAGCTTTTAAGGGAGGATGTCCTTTGGAGACCAGCAGTCTCCACGCACTGAGCGCTGCTGAAGACTGATCAGTCACTGATCGGAAAAGCAGAGCTTAGCAAAAGAGGCAGTCAATGAGGGCTGAAGGAAATAAGCTTGGTGGTACAACAGAATGCACGTTTTGTTTGTGGGTTTTCATTTCCTGTGAATGAATGAGGATATAGGATGAATACGAAGGTTGCTTCTCTTCCTGATGTTGGAGCCTATATTAGGAGGTTTGGAAAAAAAAAAAAAAAACAGTGTGACTGTTAACAATGAGTGGTTTTTTTACAGCTCTTCCAGCTTATTTAGTAAGTCGTTTAGTGAGCTGTTTTGAAGTGGTTGGTGAATTTTCTTCTGGGAAAATGTAGATAACTGAGGGGCAACAACAATTTATATAATGGGGGCCAGGTGCACATTTATGTACCTACTCTAAACAAATAGAGTATGGCCTCAGTTACTTAACATGACACTGAAGTGACTTTAACAGGTATTATGCTTGGTCAGGTGGGGTGATGTATTTGCTGCTGCCATTAAAGGTAAAACTCCTTAATGTTTACTGCTCCAAGTTCAAAATATACCTTACAAAAACGCTAATTTACTGCCTTGTCCTTAGTCTGAAACGTTCTTACAACATAAGTTACATTAGGGTTATAACACTGATAAATCACTAGTGTGGTATCGAGTTCAATTTCCCATGCTTCAAAGTTCACTGTTTTCTGCAAGCTCTGCCTCGGATACTTTTTACCGGAGGTACACCAGTTTAAGCTTGTCAGTGTGCATAGCGTTTTGAATTCCAAACAGCATAAACAATGCAAGCTTCAGCTGAATGTTGTTACAGCCAACTGTCTTGTGTGCTGAACTTTATATTGCTGGTAGAAGAGAGAACCTGTATGGGGCAGGGTGGAAACCCTTAATGCCAAGGTAGAACATGAAGCAAAATGTGAAGTACCTTGGCTTTTGTGTGTTGGGGGATCGAGAACCTCAGATGGCTATTGAAGAGAACTGTGATCATAGTTACTGTGTGTTTGAGGAAGTGAGCCTGGTAAACATCAACCTTCTGTTAGTCAGGATTCATACATTTGATACTTTTGATCTATCTGTTCTAGGGAAATGTGGCAGACTAGAAATTCTGGACAAAAGTAAATGAAAACTAAATATGGGGAAGTCTCTGTTGAGAGTCAGACTGGGTTAAAAATCCAAGAGTTATAAAAAGTTCTCTAAGACCTTAAGTGGAATTTAACGTCCGTGTCCTCTGAGCCAGAAATTGTGGAAACACAATGAAGGCACACCAGTCTCCTCTCTTAGAGGTCAGCTTGAGTTGTACCATTGATGAAACAGCTAAAATAATATGGAGGCTCTGGTCTACAAGCACTACGTTGTTTTAAATGCCGTGTTCATACGGTTCAGTTTACTCAGTTCCAGTCACCAGAAAGCTAATGCTGATTTAGATTGTTAGTCTTGGTCAGGTAAGTAGACTATAAAACATCCTCTCTTAGTTTTTGTCTAGCCTTGATAACTTCATAGTGGGCTTCCTACTTTTAACATGTGTTAGAAATCCAGCTGCTCTTTCAGTGTCTGGCAAATTGAATCCAGTCTTGAAAGAACTTACTCTACTACTTTGTAATGAACTGTCCTCTTAAGTGCTTATAGAAAACGAAGTAAAATCAATGTCTTAATAGCTACTAATCATATCTTACAGGTTTTTTCCAGTCCTATGCAGTGGAAGTAGATGTAAAGGATGCCTCTAATGTTACATGCTTGTATGCACAATGGATGATGAAATTCTTGATAAAATATGAAACAAACAGTAGTGATTATGTAAGTATTTGGAGCTAACTTTTGTTGAGAACTGCATTTCGTCTTGGGTTAAACTTTAAGCTCGCTCTTGTATTTAGTTTATTGATTTTCTTACATTTTAAAGCGTAAGTTCTCACTTAACACAGATAACTCACAAGTGCCCTGTTGCACTTATTTAGAAGGCATACTGGTCAAACTTGGTGGGTTTTGTTTATCAGTGTAGTGGTATTCTTAACCCAAACAGTAAATGTTAATTGCGGCTTGGCATAGCTGAGATTTTCATCCAAGTGAGATTTGTACTTTTGTACTCAAATCTGATATGGCTCCTATGTGAGTCAGGTGTCAGGTAGGTTATTCTACAAAATTATGAAAAAGGCTAAAATAATCTTGCTAATCTTGTGCAAGGTTCCAGCTATCTCCAACAGGTTTATAATACTGTCATGGGGAAGAATTGTTACCTGAAAATATTTAAAACTCTTTTTTTTCTAGAAAAATGCAAGCTTGGATTTGTCATCCACTGTGACACACGATGGAAGCACCTGTGGCAATGACACAGAAGCTGCACTCCTGGCAGTGCAGTTTGGAGACGGTCACTCTTGGAGCGTTAACTTTACAAAAACCAATGAAACTTACCAGGCCGACTTTATCACATTTACCTACAACACCAATGATACTGCTGTATTTCTTGATGCTAAAAGAAAAGGTAGTAGTCAGTGCAGAATCCTGCTTACAAAACAGTCTCAGCTACAAGTGTCATATCTCATGTACCTGACCTTGCTGGCTTTCTCAAAGTTTGAAGTATTAAGAGTGTATCTAGTGACTTCTATGCCATATAATGCTTGACTGCTGCTCATAGTACCTGCATGCTGGATAAGAATGCAGACTAGTTAGCTTAACTGAATCTGATAATGCCTTTAAGTGGAATGGGAACCATTTGAACAGCCTTGATTTGGTGATGTGCTGCTAGCAGACAACAGATATATGGAAGACTCATTTCTGTGTGCAGTACTTCACCTTCCACCTAGCAAAACAATGCAGTGCTAAGATTTCTGTGTACTAATACCTACTAATAATAGTTTTGTTTTGTTTTGTTTTGTTTTCCTTGAAGAAAAAGCTTTATGTAGAAGAGTTCTCTTTTCTAATGACTTCTCTAGTTCTGGAAGCTTGGTTACTTCACTGCATTACTTAGTACCTCAGGTCAGGACATGTGGTTAAAACACTCGAAAGGTTAGGATTGTTAAATTTAACTCCTAGTAATTATCTGTTATTCTTTAATCTAATATTCTAATTATAGAAAATATGACACTGCGTATAAATGTTCTTGTGGTAAACAAGACATGAAAATATTTGTACTTATTTGTAGGACCGGTTACAATTGTTGTAAAGGATATTATGCATCCAGTTCAACTAAATAATGTCTTCGTGTGTCATCATACTACCTCTTTTGAAGCAGAAAACGTAACACAGTTTTTCTGGAATATTACTGTGCAGCCTTTTGTTCAGAATGGCACAATTGGTAAAAAAGGTGAGTGTTTCAAATTGTGAGAGTTTTTGTATTGCATCTTAGTGCAGGGACCAAAGTCCAGTCATAAAAAAAAAAAATCCAACAGTTCTAAGATGTGCTATGTTGAATAATAAATATCCTTATGTCTTTCGTTGTTCCTGGAAAAATAGATTAGTAGAGCAGATTTAGTCATACGTAGTAATGTAGACTGTTCCCATGCCAAAGCAATAGTCTCATAAAGTATTTCAGTAGCTGGGATATTAAACATCTTGGAACTATTGTTGTGGACTAGGTCATTTGAGCTTCAAGGTTTTTAACTGATTCCCTTCCGTTTTCAGTTGTAGATTCTCTGCTTTTTCATTTAAATAATACAGAGCCTGCTGTAGCTTGTCTCATAGCTCAGCTAGTCAGAACAGACTACTAGCGCACCATCCTGCTACATACAGCTGAATAGGATCGTTTACTTAGTGTGAAGCAAGTGTGTATCACACTTACAACCAGCAGGAATTATCTTTGTGGATGTGTTTCACTTCAGTGTATCAGAGAAGTAGTTTGTTTGCGGTACATGGATTTAAAACTGTGGGCGTTATAGAATTTCTTAGAATAAATTGTAGCTGTTAACTGCTTGTAATAGTGTGCCGTAGTGCTGAGTCTCTTGACTTGAGGATTAGCAGATTCCCAGTGAGCTTAGATTTCAACGGAGAAATTGTTATCTGTATTGACCTGACCTCTGAGTCATAAGACTTTAATACAAATTTCAGCATTGAAATGGTGGTTAAAACTTCTTTTCAGAGTCTAGATGTCGTGCTGATACACCTACTTCTGCACCTACTGTTCCGCCTACTGTTGCCAATGTAACTACTGCACCTACCACAACTTCACCACCTGCTCCAACCACCTCTCCCAAACCTGTTGAGAATCCAGACACAGGAAACTATTCTCTTAAAACTGGAAATAAAACTTGTCTTCTGGCTACTGTGGGGCTGCAGCTGAATGTTTCCCAAGACAAGGTGCCTCTCTTCTATTTTAGAATGATAGAATGCTTTGGGTTGGAAGGGACCTTGAAGATCATCTAGCTCCTACCCCCCTGCCATCGGCAGGGACACCTTCCACTAGATCGGGTTGCTCGAAGCCCCATCCAGCCCGGCCTTGAACACTTCCAGGGATGGGGCATCCACAGCTTCTCTGGGCAACCTGTTCCAGTGTCTCACCACCTTCATAGTGAAGAATTTCTTCCTCATATCTAATCTAAACCGACCCTCTTTTAGTTTAAAACCATTACCCCTTGTTTTATCACTATACTCCCTGGTAAAGAGTCTTTCCCCATCTTTCTTGTAGGCTTCTGTTAAGTATTGGAAGGCCACAGTAAGGTCTCCCAGGAGCCTTCTCTTCTCCAGGCTAGACAACCCCAGTTCTCTCAGCCCCTCCTCGTATGAGAGGTGCTCCAGCCTTCTGTTTATTTTCATGGCCCTCCTCTGGACACACTCTAACAGGTCCATGTCTGTCTTGTGCTGTGGGCCTCAGAGCTGAGCACAGTGCTCAGGGTGGGGTCTCATGAGAGTGGAGTAGAGGGGGAGAATCACCTCCCTCGACCTGCTGGCCACACTTTTGATGCAGCCCAGGATACAGTTGGCTTTCTGGGCTGAGTGCGCATTGCTGGCTCACTTTCAGTTTTCCATCCACCAGTACCCCCGCATCCTTCTTCATGGGGCTGCTCTCAATCCATTCATCAGCCAGTCTACACTGGTGTTTGAGATTGCCCTGACCCAGGTGCAGCACCTTGCCCTTGGCCTTACTGAGCTTCATGAAGAAGAATAGAAAGGTTGCTGTAGTCTTTTTTGTGTGAAATGTCAGTGCAAGATGTTTGCCTTCTGCCCTGCTGCCTGTCCAGAACTGCTTCTAAATGTACATGACACCTCTCTGACATCAGGATAGTTATGAGGCATGTCATCTAGTTAGCTTCAAAACCTTACCTGGATTAAACACAGCTAGTTACTGGGAGTACCTCTAACGTCATTAAAAGCCTGGAACTTTCTTAGCTTTTAAGGCTGTTGGGCCCTGTGGATACTGTCATTTCCTGCAGAGGGAGCCAAAGCTAAGTTGTTTTAGGTGCACAGAAGAAAAGCCCTGACCTAGGCTTTTTTTTTTTTGTCCTTTCCTCCTCAAGTTGGGGTGAGACTTCAGAGGGCAATTTGTGTTACCAGCATGTAAGTGTAACTCAAGCAGCCTCGGTTACATAGTAGCCAGACTAGGCCTTTGTGCTGTCTTCTCCTTCAGACAAGCAATTCTAGCTTAAGACTGCTGTTGACTGAAATAATAGATTCCTAATGTCAGCTGAGCTCCTTTGACATGGTACGTATATATTTCAGCCTCTTCTGATCAACATCAATCCAAAAACAACTAGTGCAGATGGGACATGTGGTAACACCTCAGCTACTCTGAAATTGAATGATGGAAATAGGACATTACTTGATTTCACATTCATTGTTGTAAGTAACTTTTTTTATTTTAAGCTAAGGTTCCACTTTAACAGCATTGCATGATGAGTATTTTTGGTAATTTTAAGAAAAAAAAAAAACTACTGTAACTTGCTGGTGGTAGGCTGTTCTCATACTGGAAGTGGAACTGGCTAGCTGACAGCCTAAAGACAAGTGGATAATTGGGATAAAGTTGTGGGAAATGTAAGACTGTGGTAAATGTGCTAGACTTTGGAAAGCATGCGTTATTAAAATTGAAAATGCAGAATTGCACACTGACAGTTGGTTCTTGCCTGTTAAACAGAATGCAAGTGCAAGTGTACGAAAATTTTATCTGAAAGAGGTGAATGTTACACTACTCAACCATCTGAATGGTTCTGGTAAGAAATAATATCTGCCTTAAAACAAGAGTAAGCTTTTATTCAATGTCTGTATTTATCAGATACTTGTGACCTAAATGCTGCTGGTGCTTACAGTTACTTCATACTTTTAAATCTTTAAGCTGGTATGAACAAAAGTAACAAGTACAAATGGCTACTAGAGTTACTTTAAACAACAGTGTTGTTCTTTCTGAGACTTCTGCTAATGGGGCCTCTTTTTGATAAACATAAATTAGGAGGGCTTCTGTATTGCAGTTTTCAGTAACATAAATTTGTGAGGTATGAAATTACAGTTGTGTCAACTCTGAAGCTCTTTCTTTTTCCTAAACCAGCTGTTGTCTTCATTGCTTGAAGATGCTGCAGTATCTTCCTGTCACTTCTACTTAACTCTTACTGGGAGAAGAGTCCGATCCTTCAAAAATAAAAGCATACTTCTTTTCCCAAATCAAAAGTATATGTATATTTTTAAATTGTTTATCACAACTACTGCAGTTAAAAAGGTGCTAAAGCTAACATGCTCACACTTCTATGTTGGGATGAGTGGAGGTATGAGGAAAGCCTAATGTCGTGTCTATATGGAGGATAGGTTACTGCTAAGTATTATAATGTCCAAAAGAAGCCAGGCACTGAAGGTAAGCAGATCAATTGAACTTCAGACTGCCTTATATTTTAGAGTAGCCAGTGCTGAAAAGTTGGTCCGTCTAGATTCAGCTCCTTAGTCTTATGAATATATTTGGAATGTTTCTTGCGTTTAAAGTAGACATGCAGATTTTTTTCTTTTTTCCCCTTTTGTTTAGTCATTTTAAATGCAGATAACAACAACTTCAGCAAGTGGGATGCTTTCCTTGGTAATTCTTACATGTGCCGAAAAGAGCAAACTCTTGAGATTAATGAAGATCTTCAGGTCCATACTTTTAATCTATGGGTTCAACCATTCCTCGTGAAGGAAAATAAGTTTGCAATAGGTAAGAGTTCTTTTTCTTTATCTGACTTTTTTTTTGTGCTAATGCTTGCAAAATTCTTACTTGCTATAAAAGTACCAGAGCTGGACATAAGCACTTTGTTTTTGAAGCTCTTGCCCCAGTGTTTTGTTTTGTTATATATACACCACATAGAATGAAACAAACTTCTGAGATTAACATTCCAGTTCAAGGAAGTCTGTCAATTTTGTTCTCAATATTTAAAAAAAAAAAAAAAAGTGTGCTAGTTATGGTGCTTCTCCCTCTTGAAGGATCTAGAGACACTGAAGAGGGACTTAGCATTGCCTTGTATAATACGTTAGAAGTTTTCTGACATATTCTTGACATACAGCTTTTTGTAGTTTGAATATATAAGAAAATGGGACAAAACTGTACTGGAATTGGACTTTGTTAAAACATTTAGGCATTTTTTTTCTTTAGACCTATTGGCCTAAGGAATTAGGAATGCTGTGGAAAAATGAACAGGTGGAGGTACTTCTGGAAACAATTGTGAATATCCAGGATCAAAGAAACATTCTAAAATGTTTGTTTGCTGCAGTATCCTGGTCTTGTCTGGGGAAAACTGGACTGGTTTAAATGATCTCGTTCTTAACCTTTAGTGTAACCTGGTTTTTGTGCTTTGTGATAGTACCTGCAGATTAGTCTAATCTGTAGATAAATAGACTGGGTGCAGATTTGTGAACTCTTTTTTCCCTTAGGGAGAGGTAAGTTACCTCCCTAGATGTATGCCGGGTAAACAGTATTTATTGTAATGTGCTCTAAAGAGTTAGTCCCATTTTACTCTGTAGTTCAAGTTGCAGCTAGCTTCCTCCTCCTCTTCCTCGTAGTTAGTGATTTCATCTCACTGCAACTCTGTTCTAGATAGGTTCTCAACACCAAGTCCAGGTTACTTTATTATTAATCAGTAAATGCACCAGACTTGCTTTAAGCGTGAAATAGATAAGCCTGGTTCTGTCTTAGCAGTAGAAGAGTGGCTACTGCCTTGTCTAGTACAGATCTTGTGTACATGAGAACTCATACAGCAGGACAGTTGCTTTTAGCTTGTTAGCTTATCAAATGTTCCAAATGATTATAAGGCTTAATATGTGCTAGAAATACCCATGAGACCTCTACAGTTCTTTCTCTCTTAGCGTAAAGATGTAATAATACTTGATTTTGAGCATCTTCATATTAAGGAAAATAGATTTTTATACCACACTTGGCAAGTATTCTGTCTTTATTTATTCCTTGTTGCAACCTTTTTCTCATCTACAGCCCAGGAGTGTTCGCTGGATGATGACACCATTCTAATCCCAATTGTAGTTGGTGCTGCACTTGCTGGCTTGATTGTCATTATAGTGATTGCTTACGTAATTGGCAGAAGAAAAAGCTATGCTGGATATCAAACTTTGTGAATCTAAATGTAATCACTGTTCTGATTTCACTCTAAATGAAGCAAGTGCAAGTTCAAAACAGCCCCAAAATTTAGGACTAAATACTAGCCACAGCTAAGTGGAGTTGGGAAACAAAGGGAGAATGTTTATCTCAGATGAAGCAGAACTACGTTTTTCATTTTCCTGCTCCAAGAAGACGACGTGGGTTTCATAGCTGTTTTGAAGATGTCAGATATCACTCTTGGATAAGTTGCTAGGCTGAGTATTTTATTTTGAAAAAACCCTGAAATGCTTAGGATTTATTTCCACTTCTTACAAATTGTAGCCTGAAACTAGAACACATTCTAAACTGATGTGCGTTCTGCAAATCCCAGAATTGCATAGGATTTGTACTTGCTTCTCTCTTCTGCATTCCTTAGTTGTTGTCATAATTGTGGGTTATGTTGGCAGCATTAGTCACTATGTTGACTCATGTAGTACTTAAGGATTGTACGATGCCCAGTAACATCTTTGTTTTTCATTGAGTTGAACTTCAGGCTGGTAATTAAGTGATCTTTTGAAGTGGCAGCAGTAACTTACTTTAGCTTTGACAGAGTTTAAGTAGTTTACTCCTGCCTTGGTGGTTTCAGGAACCGTTCCCATACCCTGGCTGTACAAACAAAGTGGGTAATCTGTACTTACCAAATGGTCGATATATTGGAAGACTTCAGTGCAGTTTCCAAATGCTTTCCAAAAAAAGATTAAAAAAAATACTGTTACACACTGAATTCTTCATCAGCTATATACCTTGGCAATCTTCTGAAATACTCAATTTTGGCAGAGTTCTGCTAAATTCATGCAGGCTTTTTTGCTGGCATCAGTTTAAAGGGAATAACTGTTCTAAATATTCCAGAACTTTAAAGTGCACTTAACTTTATATCATACTTTGCGCAGAACTGGTCTATCTTGTTGCTTTGAATGACCATTGTTTAAAGATGCTTTCATTTAATGAAGCGGTATCTGTTGCTGCAACTTGAGCTGTCCTTAAATCTTCATCTTGAATGGTTCTGTGCTAATCAAAGTCTACATTATAACTGTCTGCCATTGGCATTCTCAATGTTTAATGTACTTCGTGTTTGATTGTTTGCTGTATAGCATTTATTAATGTTAAGAATGCAAAAGACAAACAAGTCTGAGTTGGACCCACTACACCTGTTTGTCCTTGCTGTGTGGAAAGGCTAACTAGCTTAAAAAATGCAGTGCAAATGGACTGTTTTTAAGCTGCAGCTCTGTAGAGACTAACCCTTGCTGCACTTTTTTCTGACCTCCTTGTGCTGTAATACATAGTTTTTACTGCATGGAAAGAACTCTTTTCTAAAAGATGTGTGACTTTTTTGCATATGTCATAACACGAGCTGCCTAAACTAGTCATTTAATGAACATAATGTCTCCTTTAGAATGAGTTTAGCTTGCATCAAGGCTGGTTTAGTGTTTTATTAGTGTTTTCTAGGGTTGTAGAGATGTCTGTGGCATGTTTGTGTACAAATCATGAAATACATTTCCTTCAGTAAATTTTTTTTTGTGAAAAAAAATGACACTAGCTAAGGAAGCAAGAATGGGTGGATAAAGCTTATTATAGCTTGTAGTCTACAGCTTGAATTTTGCATCAGTTACTGAATCATTTTAATGAAAGTGGGGAACTATAAGTTTAATCTCAAAACAGGCTTCAAGACTTTACATTTTAATTTAAAAAAAATCAAATAGTGGATCTAATGACTTTCATATTAATATATCCTTAAATGCAGAAGTTCATATAGATTTTTAGCATTTTCCAGACTGATGTTCAGTGTCACCAGTTATACGTACATTTCTGTTAAGGAGCAGTCACCACACTGTATTCATCTGACCATGTGAATTTTTGAGCTGTGCACGGTTTCCATGTGACAAAATAAAAGATTAGTGCAAACTGCTGCTAAATCAACAAAAGTAAATGCATCTTTGCAAAAACCTGGAGCTTGATCTTCACTTGCAAGTATATTGGCTCAGAGATTAAAGTACTCCTAGACTGATGTGCAGATAACTGGTTCAAAAAGCATCTAAGTTTCACCTGACTGCCTGTTGTTATAAAACCACTAGTTTTCCTGTATGTATTGCTCCATAGGGAATTGTCAACCTGCTCAACATGTGCTCTAAATAATAAAGATTGTTCTGTTTCTTAAGGAAACTTGTTCATATTTTTTAACCAATTTGAAAACAGGTATCTTGTTGTTTTTTTTTTTAAGAAAATAAAATGAGTAAGGCGAACTTTGATCAGTCTATATCTGAGATTCTGTTATATAACTTGTGAAGGTGCTCCTCAAAGAGTCCTCAGTCGCCTGTGTCTTAATGCTTTTTTTGTAGCACACTCTGTAGTGTGCTTGGGTACAACAATCCTCTAGCACAAGGCAGCTTGAGAACTAATTGAGACACTATACCTCTGGTTCATCATTAGAAATTTACTTGTAAACTCTTTTGGCAATTGTAGCTCCTTCCAGATAAGATATCTTTAAGATTTGATTTTTGCTGGCCGTCTTAAACTGGTGTACAGCTGTGAATAGTTCAGGTTTTTGTTTTTGCAGTCATCCTGGAAAATGAAATGAGTCTCTGCATTTAGCAAGAGCGGGGAGAGCATTAGAGACCCTTCTGGGAGCTGCTTAGCAGCCTCATCCTTGAAGGTAGAAGCAGTGTTGATCCTCTCTGTGCTGCCAGTTCTCCTGGTAACACTACTACTGAGCACTTTTGTTTTTTTTCTGCATCAAGAGAGACACTAGTCTTCTCTTTACCATACCTCTTGCTGGCCTATATTGTGAACTCTGTGGTGATATGACAGGAGGAAAAAGTACAGTGTAATTGTACACCCTTTCTTCTTGATTGTAGCCTGCACTGCATATATAGTCCTTACACTAAGCTACCTTCTTGTCTGCTACCTAAAGACAAAATAAAGTTAGTATCTTTCTGAAATGCAAGCTGAGGTCATCTGAAGCTTTTTAATGTGAAGAATAACACAAATGTTTTAATAGGCTCTTGTTAAAGAGCTTAACACTTTGCGTTCCTAAGGCTGTAAATCAAAGTGGATTTAAACTGCAATGAGACTGCAGGCATCAAACTTCCATCAGCTTGTCAGTACATGTCAGTCTGGACGAGTCTGACAAAACTTGATGCAGGAGTTACTGTTGTCCTTTAGGCTTATTAGCATAAAGACTTCTTAACATTTTTTTAGTCAAAGCATCACTATTTTGACTGTTATTGTATCTCCAGCATTGCTCTCTATCCTGGAAACTTGCATCCGGTATCTAGACATTGGAAGCCTGGATTTCATGGTTTACAAAGGGTATACAGTAATGATACTTCTGTAGTAATATACAGATACCTGCTTTTTAACCAAGTGTATCATGGAATCATGAAGCTGTTAGTATGATATTTGGGAAGGGGGACTTGCTACTGAATTTTGGGGAGGGGGAGGAGGACAAGGTTTTGTGGATGACTGTCTTAATGTTCTGTTGGGGAAAGGATAACCGTTCTAAATAATTAGAGGTTAATTATAGTATTAAATATTTCTATTTAAATGCATTTCTTTTTTCAAACTTGCCCTTTTTCCGTTTAGCTGAAGACTGCAGCCCAGAGGTGGACAACTTCATTGTACCCATAGCAGTAGGAGCAGCTTTGGGAGGATTAGTTATCCTAGTACTTATGGCTTACTTTTTTGGCCACAAGAAACACCGTAATGCTGGATACGAGCAATTTTAAAATGGGAAAGTTTAACTTTTTTGAAGCAAATTAATAAATCTGAACTCTAAAGACTCAGAGCAGCAGCTTGCTTGCCCAGTCAGGCAAATTGTGTTAAAACTAGCACCTGGCTAAGAACTGATGTGGAATTTATTGTCATGGTTTATGTTTGAGCTTTACAACTCACACAGAGTATGTTCTGGTTCATAATCAAGTGATAAATTAATTTCAGTTCCTCTAGAATACTACACTTCAAATTTCAGAATTGTAAAGACATGCAGTGGCATTATATGAATAAACATAGTTTCGTTCTCTTCTGTGCAAACAGCATTTAATGTGTATGTGCTTGTGGATGTTGAATATTAATATATATAATCTGTCATACGCTGCAGTTGGTTTTAATTATTATTGACTGTGCCTTATATACAGTTTACTAAATATTAAAATTGTGCTCTAAGATACCAAGATTTCTGGTTTTCTAGCTTAAAGATGCCATGGTAGTAGTCCTTGAGAGAAGCTCTTTCAGCCAATGAATGCCTCCTCTTAAAAAGTAAAAATAATAAATATTACCACAGTGTTCTCTATTGTATAGCCTATACCAATAAAAACATCATAAAGTTTTGAGCTATTAGTTGCATCTCATGACTGGAATTAAAAGGGAAGACAGCTTTTCATATCAGGTCTAAAAATCTTGGTAGCCAAAATGTCAGGTTATTTTGAACAGACATTCAATCAAGTACGTCTTAAATGTTTGCACCTTATTCCTACTGGTCTGAACATGATGTCTGTTTATGGTGATGTACGGTTATCAAGTTGTGTGTTTGGAGACGCTTCTTTGAAGCTTCTAACAATTGTACGGTGGCAATATATAGATAGATGTGAGCCAACAGCGGTGACAAACTTCAGAGATAAAGGGTGGGATGTTTCTGGTATTAAACTTTAAACGCTTTTTATCCTGTTAATTTCTTGCAACAGCACTACATTATACTATGCATTGCAGCAATCTCCTTTAAAGAGGAGAAAAGGGGAATTTCTATTGCTGCCTGCTGGGCACACTTCATCCCTAGCAAATTGATTCATAGTATTAATGAGCTATTATCCAGCATGTAGTGATTAAGTTGTGTATGTTGATCTTCAGTGATCAAATGTGCCTAAACGTATAGCACAATTCAAGCTTCTCTTTTAATACGCTTAAATACTTTTTTCAGCAGCCAGAATGTTTTGAAGTAGGTCATTGTATAAGGTCCATGTTCCATTCCTCTTTTTTTCACTTCCAAGTGTTGCTCAGCTTGGCAGTAGGTGCCTTCGGGTTGTCTGAGTTCAGTATTTTCAGGCGCTGTGCTTTCATGTATTCTTGTTTTCCTTCCTCCAAACCAAAGGCCTTGCATAGCCTTTCTTGAAAGTGTGGCGGTCGGTGTGCTGGACTGTTAGTGAGCTAAATCAAGGCAGTGAACTTCCCATAACTGAGGCTGATTCAGATGCTCCAGTGGTTTAAACATTCACTTAAAACAGTAGCTGATAACTTTTCATAAAGCATTAAATGCATGCGTGATGCTTACTCTGTTCTAACATGAACTTGAGCAAAAAAGAAATTTCTAAGGAGCTCTGCTTTAAAAGCACAGAAGTCGAGCACCCTTGCGGTGCTGAAGCAGTACGCTGATGCGCTCTCACCTTACTAAGCATCTCATTCTGGGCACCATGCGGGTGGAGCTGTGCCCTCTCCTGAAATGGATGAAGAACGTTAAGCTCTGCTTCCATGTGTTTAAGGTGTGTCACAGTTTGAAGTGAGTTCCTGCTGTTGTTTGCTAATACTTGCATGAGTGTTTGTGTCGGTGAGGAGTTCATTGCCTACTTTCCAGTTGGTATATTACAAACCACTGTAGTGTTACAGCTGTCTCCTCTCTTCTGTTGATTTCAGTGAGATCTGCATAATTCTCAGCTGACACTAATAACCCTTTTCTTGTATTTGAATTGAAAATAAATAAAGATACCCACCCAAAAAGAGTGTCCTTCAGTGTTTTCCATTCAGTGCTTTAAGCATATGCATCTTGGCTGTCTTTCGAAGTCTTCAGAAGGTTTCTGCTTTCAGTTACTTGGTTAGCTGTCTGTTATCTCTCTTCATGTCTAAAGCCTGGAGAAATGTTGGTGATCTGAGGGTTTGGGAAATCGCTTGGACAAGGCAACGATACGTCAGTCTGTGTTTTATGTTGCTTTATTTCTGTTAACTCTGAGGTGTGATCAGCTAGTGCACACTCAAGCTGCTGTCTTGTCCCCACGTTTCTAGTATATCTGTGAGTGAATTGTGCACTAGAGCAAGGTAAAAGTTAACGTACAAATCAGAAGCAGTGTTGTATCAATGCAAATGATGCGTGTAGTATGTATGTTTATAGAAATCGGTCTTTGTATCGGTTCTTTACTCAATACTGTTTTTACTTCAAGTGTTTTATGTACATAGTACAGGGGTAAGTTTTCAAAAATGTAAGCACCTGTTTGCTCCTTGCTTTACTTGGTTTCTAATGCTTGGTTTTCTTCACTAATTTGTTCTCCCTTGCTTTTTTTTTTGTTTGGTTGTTGTTTTTTGTTCTTTCTGCAGCTGAAGAATGCTTTGCTGATTCTGACCTGAACTTTCTTATTCCCATCGTGGTGGGCATGGCACTTGGCTTCCTTATCGTTCTTGTCTTTATATCTTATATCATTGGAAGAAGAAAAAGTCGTACTGGCTATCAGTCTGTATAATCTCTTAATTCCGTCTTTTGCCACCCTTCCTGCTCTTCTCCTTTACTCAGACTCCCTGATGTGCTCCTTTAAAAAACAAAAACAAACAAAAAAAAAGGAGTTCACAATTTCTTTATTAAAAACCAAAACAAAACAAAAGTGCTTCACAACAGAATAACGTGCCCTGAGATTAATTGGAAAATTATCTAAGCTTCTGTATGATTTTGGAGAAAGTAAGTGTTCTGAGGACTGTAGAACTGAGTAGAGTTAATGTGTGTCCATGTGAGAAATGTGATTATTTTGACAGACAGACATCTAAGAGACTTTATTTCCATCACTTAATCTTTTTATACAAGAAAATTTCTAGTTGCCTAAAAGGTATGAATGCTATGTAGAAAAGGATTGTACGTGCTGTGGGAAAATGAATACCAAGCTCTTTATGGACTTCTTTTTGGAACTTGGCTTATGGCTGTTGCCTTTTTTCGTCGTTTAGCATTGTTTAGCAGCTTGTTCTTGTGAACCAGTCTGAATTTCCTGTTCCTTCTGAATGTAAAGATAGTACCTGGCCTCACTAATAAATCAACCTAATATGAGAACACCTTATTCTTCCAGTAAATTCATGTGTTTAACATCAGTATGAAGAAGTTGACTCCTAATATGTGTGCAATTGCTTTGCACTAGCAGGTCTGTAATTTCTTTATTCACTAAGATAAGGCTCAGTCCTGGTGAGCTTTTACTACTCAGAAAAAATAAGTCTGCTAAAGTTAATGTTTTGTGTTACTTTGACTGTGTTTTCCTTTCTGTTCTGAGCTCACTTGTGAAATGAGGACGGGAGGGTGGAACTTCACTGGTAGCAGCTTGTCTCAGCTTTGATTCTGTGCACAGAAGAGAAACTACAGGGTATTTCAGCGCTGGTCTGTATGAGGCGCGAGTATTCTGAGCACTGACTAAGAACACAGATTGTTCAAAGAGATTCCTGCAGTTCCAGTGGAAAGCTTTCATGGGTTAATGGGGGATAGCTGAAAAGCTGTGATCTAGGAATGTTTTTGTAGGATTAATCTGGCTTTAACCTCCTAATTTATTACTCTCTCAAACAAAAATGTTGAATAGGGTAAGAGCACAAACTTTCTAATGTGAGAAATGCTGACCATAAAGCAGAATCTTCCAAAAAAAAAAAAAAAAAGGAAAGAAAAAAAAAATCATATATACTAAAGAAAGTGACTTCTAAAGGAAAAGAGCATCTGACTCGTTCAAAGCTGCTTTCTTTGTTATTTCTTTCGCAATTTTATGTTCCATATCTAAACTGTACCAAAATAGAAGTTAGTCATTTGTGGCCGAATTCTGCGTCACTCCCACCAGGTTCATGTTGATAAAATGAAAGAAGCCTCTTGCTCTTTCAGCTTCTTTGGTCCAGCTTGGCAAAAGCCTTTTGCAGCTTGTGAACCCTGCTCCCATTTTCTGTGGGATGGCTCGAGAGCTGCCGGGTCCTCAGAGAGCTGCTGATGGCAGCAGAGTCTCTGCTCTGCAGGAACTGTTTAGTACGTCTGCTTTAACACTTAATCTCCCTGTGCACTGAGTCTGTATCTACACTGGGGGGAAAGCACCTTGAGTAATTCACGTACAGAAAGGAGACAGTAATGATGTTTAGTAGCTCACATATATTCAGGGAGGGGAGATTTCTAACAACTTAGTTTTGATGTCTGAGAAATACCTGTATGTTCAGTTATTTTTGTCCTCACTGTGACCAAACCTAAGCTTTTACCTGAATCTGGCATAATTGATTTTTGTACTGCAGATGGGCTCTTGAACCATGTCTTCTCTTTTAGGGGGTGTAATTTAATGCTGCTGATTTGGATTGTGTGATTCAGTTTTGGTTGTCTTGGTCTTTTATGTTGTACCTTCACTATCACAATACTTGATCTCCCTGCCAGGGAGCTGAATGATGAATTGAGACTGGCAGCTTCTGAGTAACACCTGCTTGTCGAAGCGTGTTGCTTCTCTGCTGCCAGCAGAGGGATTCCATCCACAGTTTCATGCTCAGGTTGCAGATCGAAGTATCTTGCATCTCCTCTTTTGCATCACTTGCTAAGTTATTTTGGTGGCAATTTCCTGGATGCAAACACACATTTATATATATATATGTTTACAAAGGACTATTTTGGGCTTCAACAGAAGCCAAAAATTGAGCCAGCACTTAAAGGTGGTTGTAGCATGAAGAATGGTGTATACAATTCTCCAGATCCTGGAATGACTGTTTGAACCTGCTGAAAGCAGAATATGTGTATGGAAAATAAAGTTAACTATGATGGTTGTGAACTTTTGTTTTAGTGTAAGTAGATGTGCATGCAGTTTCGCAGAGCTTTTCCAGGGGGCTTGTCAACATGCCTGGGTCTGGCTGTTGGTGTGAAGAAAACTTGTTTCTACACTCTTCGTGCATTTACATCCCAATTAGTTGATCTTTGATTGGATCAAGATATGGGTACAGGATATGCTAAAGGACAGTTCCAGCTGCTTCATGAATCCTTCCAGTAGGCAGGTTTGGAATGGATACGAATAAAGCTTGGTCCCATTGCTAGCTGTTAATTTCATGGCCTGAAGCATGGTGGGTTTTGTTTCCTTTTGGGATCGTACAGAAACAAAAGTGCTTTAAAAGACCTAAAGCAATTGGCAGGCTGGGAAACACCTGTGGCTCTAACTTCTGAAGTCAAACGTAGAGCCACTTACAGGGTCTTCAGTGGCAGAGGTTGTCTTCTGTTGAGCAGAACAAGGCCTTTCAGATAAGTTGTGCGGGAAGAATGATGTTGACCTATCCCTATCAGTTTCAGTGGATAATCACATCTGAGGAAAATCAGTTCCTAAAATACCTCTGGTTAATATTTTTAATCGCTCTTAAGAAATAGCTTTTCCAAGTAGTTGGTTGTGATACTTCCCGTGTAGTGAGTTACTGTAGTGGGCTTCTGCACTCCTAGGCCGTAGAAAGTTAATCAAATGCTGAAAATTCAAAGGTCACATTACATGCATCTTTGAAGATCAGTCCTAGCTGGCCAGCAAGTTACAAATTACATGTTACACTAGTGTTTTAAGAATGATACCGTAGAGTTAATTTTACTCTAGTCACTTTATTTTTAATACAAAAAGGACTTAGAGACTTATATAGATCAGAAATGATGGCAGATTAAGTATCTGGACTAGGATGTAGGACAGACATACCATAATGCTCCTGTTCAGTCATTAAGTAATTTTAGTAAGTGTGCTTTCCAAGTAGTACATTATCCTAAGGTGTCCTGTCCTGCTCGTAGCCGATAAGAGAGTTGAAATACACTGTGTGTTAAATGTGAAGGTGTATAAAAAAAACCCCAAACCTCATTTTCCAAAGAATCAAAACTACTTTAAAGTGAGTTTGAGTGTCTGTAGAAACAAAGTGACTGTGCTAGATGCTGAAATCACCACTGCTTTGCTCTCGTAGGGAACAAGATAGCAATTACCTCGATTCAACTTTACCACAGATTAAGCCCTGTGCCGGCTCTCTGGGCTAGCACAGCCCCACTTCCAGCTGAGGAGGCTGGGGATGGGAGCGAAGCGGTGGCTTCCCCGAGGAGGAAGGGGTCCAAGATGTTTCGCTGGCACTTTTGTGCCTGAGCAGGGGAAGGAGGAGCTGTGAGCCACGGCAGGGAGAGAATAAATAGCTCCTTTCAGTCATCCCCTGCCGAACAGACTTGAGGCTTCTCGGAGACAAGAGAAGTACTCAAGTGAGGAGACAGGAGAATTGCATTCGTCTTCTTGGGTCAGAAAGGAACAATTGGAAAGGTTCAAGGGCAAATGCTGCCCTACACGGCCCTTGCTCCAGCACCTTGCGCATGCTGAACAAGCTGTGTGAAGTGCTCCAGTCAAGATGCCCCTGGTGCTGATGACACTGGGAGGCATTTTGAGATTTGCCATTTTCACTTTAACTGTCACTGCAAGCATAATCCAGAATTTTTGCTGTTTATTATTTTAACAAGAATAGTACTAATAAACTACCATCTTGTTAGCTTTTGCCTGAGAAATGCACATAGAACTATGGTAAAGATTAAAATTTAAAGCCAGGAAAAATGCATTCCACAGAGGTCACTTGTAAAAGACCTTATGAAAATAGTGTTCGGATACCAGAATTCTTCTAATAAAAACTGAAATGCTTTTGCAGGTTCTCTGCCCAGGATATAACTTAATTTTTACTAATAATGATTTACATCAGATGTTGAAAGATGTGGTTCCACACTCTTGCATCTCATTTGTTTCCTAACTATAAACAAAAATAAATTAAAAGTTTTCATGTGTTTGTTTTCCTAGCAGGAGGAAAAAAAAAATGCTGTCTTTATGCCTTAAAAAGGAAAAACCCTCTGACTGGCAAAACCTAAGTGCCCTGTGTTTGCCATGGCTACTTTCCTATGCTGAGTGTGAAGATGATCCGGCCCAGGAAGCGGTCGCTATTAACATCATTGATGATCCCTTTCCCATTCAGACTGCACTGAATGGGGACCAAATAGTTCCTCTTCACGTCTGTGAAGTGCATGGCCACCAGTGGGGATGTGTAGTTGACCTGAAAAGGAGTGAGATTCATTGAGTGCAATTTTGGAGGGAGCAGAAAAGCAGGCGATGCTCTGTCATGTTCAGTAAATACCATGAGTAATTGGTTCACAGTTCTGGGGCATCTGAGTGCTTTGCCTCATGCCCATCACCATCTCTCGGGGTGCCAAAGAGAAGCCATCCTGTGCTGTGCCTCAGAGGGACGGGAGCATGGCCGAGCTTTGCACTGCACCGTGCCTCTTGGGCTGGGTGGCCGGGACAGGTAACACCGCGTAAAGGGGCTCGCGAGCACTTTCTGCTGTTCTGAAAGCCCAGCCATGGCTTGGAGTTAGAAATCCACGGTGTTCCTCCGGATCCGTGTGGCCAAAGGACAGGCAGACCTCACACTGGGGGCTCTTACTTCCCCTCAGCCGGCAGCAGCATTGCCCTGGGAGCACAGCGGCTGCCTCATCCCTCCTGTCAGCTCTTACTGCAAACATGCGTTACCTCCCAGCACTGTGCAACCCGGCTCAGACCCCACCGGTGTGGGCCAGCGGGCCCAGAAACAGCCACTGGTGCTTGACTGCTCTGTGTCGACTTGCAGCGCTTTTGTCACATCTTTGACAGAAGCCCCATTTTGGGGGGGCTTTTCCTCCTGTGTTTCCTAACCACCACCTTCCCCAACACCCTGGGAAAACACTGGTGTTGAGACCTTCTCTGGGGATCTAACAGAGCCAGTCCTGGTCCCCAGGCGATAAATGTAACCATTCCCACTGCTGGCAAGGGGGAACTGGCATCCCCAAGGATTTCCTGCAGTTTGTCAGAGACAGAAATAGAGCGCTGTAATCCCAGTGCCCATGGCCTCCCTCCTGCCTGCATCTGCCCAAAATAGCCAGAAAGCACATCTGTACCCTCTGCAGAGGCCCCTGCCCTCTCCTTCCCAGGGAGAGGTAACAAAGCTGCCAGAGCATCCGAGTCCTTACTTACGTGCGTGATCTTGCCGTAGTAGGGATAATACATGAGATCAAATGTGCCATTCCCAGGGTAGAAGTCCACTGATCTCAGATCGCTCTCATTGCCTTTCTGTGGTTGAAACAAAAAGGTACACACATAGTGTGTGGGACACAAAATGCAGCTCCCTTCAGAGTAAGGCGAAGGAGCTTTAGCACAGACATCTCCTGCAAATCCCCACCACGGCTCAGCTGGGCCGGCTGCTCGCACGCAGCACGTTTGCTACGGGAGCCAGCTGCTGCTGCAGCGAGCCAGAGCATAACCGTGCTAGGAGGGCACGGGTGAAGGTTACGGAATTTGCTGCCTATAGATCTCTCTGTGCGCTTGGCTACTCCGTTATCGCTGTCTAAGGGCATGATCCAGCTGCTGCCCTGCGTGGGAGCCGCTCCTTCACGCTGGTGCTGCTGGCTTGCAGGGCACTCTCCGGGACACGGGCTGCGGGTGGATGCCAGAAGCTCCTGCCTCTCCCCCCAGCTCCGGGGGATTTAGGAGCCAGCAGCGGGAGGGCGAGGGCTGGGGTGGGAAGCAGGAGACTCGTGGCCACCCCTGCGGCTCTCAGCAGACCATCCCGCTGGGGCTGGGGGCACGAGGAGCACGGGGCCCCGCGAGTGCGCTGGGCTAAACCGAGGGCGTGGAGCGCGGCGGTACCTGTACTTTGCAGTCCACGCTCACGGGGACCCCAGCGCCAGGGCGGTAGCCTATGATCTGCAGAAAGAAAAGACATCCACACTTGCATGAAATGCAATGCCAAGCACGCGCTGCCTCCCTTCCAGAGCTCTTGCGCATGCCAGTCACATTGCTCGGGAGGAAAGCGATGCGTCCCTGCCGCCCTGCGCCATGCAGCTGGCCTGTGCCCACGTGTAGGGTGGTAGGAGAGGCAGAGCAGAGCACTGGGAGCATCCCTGGTGTAATACAGCCACCTCCCCACACAGCTTGCTTCCCCCACTCATTTATTTTGCCAGCAGCATACACTGAGCTGCCAGGATATTAGAAATTTTCAAATAAATTTGGTTCTATAAAATTACCCGTTATAAAGAGACTGGGGCCTTGGGTGTAGCCTTAAAGCTCAGTTTCTCCCAGAGAGGAGCCTGGCACAGGTCCTGCCAAGCACCCAGCCCTTCATCAAGTCAAATCCAGTGAGTTTTGTAGCGCTTCTTTTTTATGTTTTCTGGCAGGTATGAGCCAGCAGGTTTGGAGTTTCTCATTCCCTGTTTCCCTAGGCCTGAGAATGGGATAAGTTTCAGTCCCTACACAGTCTTTAGTCTGTCCCGCTGGGATACACTGAAGGAAGGAATTACAACAACCAGATTTTTCTGTACCCGGTTCATCTTCAGCAGGATGCAGGGCTGGCCCTTAGAGTAGCCAAATGTTGGATCCTCAATCCCCGAGCAGTTCTGCAACAGCGAGCGCTTGAACTGGCAGGCCTTCTTCTCTTCGCTCTCGTTGCCCCCTTGGATGAAGTACTGTCCTGAGATGCACTCGATGTTCTTCTCCTCTTGAACTTTGTCGTCATAAGCTGGTGGGAACCAACAGACTCATTAAAAATTCTCAAGACATGCTCGGATCCACGATCTCAGAGTACATCCTCACATCAAGGACAGTCCCACCTGGAACGGGAAGGTTTCCCCCCGCAGAAGCTCCCCAGACCTCCTCACGAAGCCTCCCTTTCCAGGCAGGAGACGTGAGACCCTCAGAGCTGATCTGTGCCCCACGAGGACACCCCAG
>VXAL01012636.1:1907-18499 GCA_013399475.1 Chauna torquata
TTTAAAAAAAAAAAAAAAAATTGGTTAGGGTGAATGAGAGAGGAAGCATTAAAGGAAAGCTTCAGCTAAAGGAGACGTGAAACAGAGAATTAACCAGGGAAATTTCATAATAAACCACCACTGAGTAATACTGATTAAAATAGGTGCTACAAAAGCATTAAGTTCAACATGTCTCTCCCCAGTGGCTATACAGAAGAGAATTCAAGAGAATATAAAGAAATTCTGCACAGATTCAGTGGGGAGGAAATATAAGAGTTCACAGATGCTCAGTTGGTAATGCTCCCAATTCTACAATTGTAGATGCAGTTGAGCTGCAGCTGAACTAAATCAACAAAGCCACATGAAAGTCACATGTTCCAAAGTGGCACCCAGCTATAGATGGCCTGCATTAAGAGTGTACTTTCAGCCCAATATTTAATTTTCTTTCTTTTGGGGATTTAAGGTAACTTTCTATTTTGGTTTGCAAACCTAAAAAAGAGTTTAAAAAAAAATTCTTTAATGGGGAAAAAAAGGGAGTAAATAAGTAATAATGATGTGTTTTGAATTCTATGCTTTCTGTTAACTTCTGTCAAGTTATTAGACTTCTTAGGAATAATACAGAGAACATGGATAAATCTCAATATGCACTCATGTCATACATTATAACAGCACAGAAGGTTCCTTCTGAGCAACTGGAGAGCATGTCGTGGTTGTGTATTAAAAATATTGCACATTCAACTATTATAGATCCATAATATATAGTTAGTTTGCACCAATATCAAAACAGATTATAAATTCTTATTAAAACATGAAAGCAACAATCCCTATTTAAATTCCAGTAATACTAACATAATTTTATAGCTGAAGGAATTGCAACATTGACAAAGGCATTCTAATTTTTCTTTCTTAAATGTTTGAATATAAAGAATGAGCATGCATCATGTAGTTATGAAAGATTTGGGGATCAATTCAGAAAACTGATGAAGGTTTCCAATTTCCAATGTAGCTGACTAGAGTTATGAGCCCTCAGATAGTCACAAGATGTCCTTAGCATCTCAAGAGATACCAACCAGTAATTTCTATGCTTTTTCTTTATTCTCTTTAAAATTTTTAAAATCAGCAAATGACATTTTAGTTACTCCTCTGTTAATCTCTTATATACCAAATTTAAACTGAGGGTGATTATTTGCAGCATAAACCATGGAAGTCAGGGGTTCGTATCTGCAGAGCAGACCTTTGCTTTAGCTGGGTTAAATAGTTAGATCGTTGCTGATATGTATAAATAAAACGCTCTTTCATCATGGCCTTACAGAAAACATGACATCCTTCTAAATTCATCATCAGGTTGCCAGGCAGACTCCAAAACAAAAATAATTCATTCAAACTGTTTAATATACTCAGTGCAGATTGACAGTATCTTTATATATTTTTGAAAGCTCTTTTAACATTAACTGATACTTTAGTGTGGGAAGAAACTAAAAGCTTTCTACATATAAAAGTTCATCGTTTACCTTCTTACAGCTATCAGATAAAAGCATAAGGGCATTGAAGCCACAGCTCTCAGATATATTACTCCCAAAGGACAGAACCCAAATGCATCAGCATCAGTAAAGGCAGCAGTGTGAGCCTTGACTAAAGAACAAATGTTATACAAGAGAAAGATGCCTGAGAAGAGGTAACCAAACCTGTTAACAGCCCTGTGCGTGAAACAGGAGGGCCCTGCATCTCAGAAGCGAAATGACTCTCACTAGAAGTAAATAAATAAATAAATAAATGTGAATAAAACTTCAAATGTTTTAGTGAACTTTCTTATGAATGGATTGCAACACACAATGACAGAACTCCCTCAATTCCGCTTTTCAATAACTCCAAGGCACTGGGGATGTGACAGCATGATGAATACCACAACAGACAGCTCCAATATGGTACCATTTTACCAGATCAATATCTCACTGCAATATAAGAAAAAAGAAGCTGATATTAGTCTACACAGTGTATTACAGATGAGGTACATTTCTTCTTACTGCACTCATGCTGAACCAAAGCAATAATTCATAGATGCCTTTAAAACGTTTGCACACTAGCACATGCAAAAAAAAGGCTAATCTTTGCTTCAACATCTGTTTGAACGCGTAATAGCTTAAAGCAATAAGTACGTAGGTTTCCATGTATGTATCTATTAATCTACCTATGTATACCACAAACACAATGATAAACATATACAGAGACAGAGAAGTACAGAGATTTGTGTGTGCTGCAGTTCCTTCAGAAACAGTTTTCTTTAGGAACAGATTACTTTACATATTAATCAAACATTTCTTAGCAAGTCAGTATGTTGCTTCTTCCCCCTTTTTCTATAAAGATACAAGAACATTTCTAACCGAAGCTACAGCGGGTACCATTTTAAAAGTCTTCATTTGCCAACAGCAATCACAGTTTTTTTTCCCCTGCACTTCAAATAGGAAATGAGTGGGAGATCTCAGTTACTGCTGTGTGATAAGTGCTTGCAAATTTAACCTTTTTATAGCAACTACAGTAGCTTTCAAAATAGAAAACAAATATGATGCCTTGGTAAAAATAATATATTTAAGGCTAGCAGAAAGAAAATATAACATAGACATTATCAGAATAACGGTTTGCTTTCCATATTCCCCAGTACTCTCAAAAGAAAAGTAACAGAAAAAAAAAAAATTGTTCTCAGGTCTGAATAATAATATTGGACTTAATTTCACTCTGATGATGTCATAAATGCCTGTCAAATATAACGTAACAGGTATAGTTGGACTGCTTAAATAATATGGCTCTTTTTATCTCTGAGAATGTGGAATATAACAAAAATTATCAAATTAATTAATTCTGTTGTTTGAAAGCTGTCTAATTTCTGTTGATTGCTCTAATTTCCAATACAAAGTATAATATTCAAGTCTACTTTAGACAACTTTAAACTTCTNTAATTATGTATATATTTAATATCACAGCATTCCTAATGTGTGCTTACAAAGACTTTGTGAAAACTAACTGTGATGTGGTAAGATGAAAGAGGAACTGAACATCTTATTATAGCAAATAAAACCACGACCAAACCATTTAATTCCATCCCTGGCTTGTAGATACATACTTATATACCACAGACCATCACCAGAACAATAACGGTGACAAACAGTATCAAGTGCCAGAGTTCCCTACAGGAAGGTATCACAGATTGAACTCTCATATGAAATTGGACCAAATCCAGATGGACTGAGATGTCTGCAGTTCAGAATGAATCAAAAATTTGAGTTTTAGGACTCAAATTACTCAGCAGTTTCTCTAGGACAGGAGGAAGATAAACTGTAATGTACATTCCTTCAAGTGAGTTTCACTGAAAAGGAAAAGGATTTGAAAACTCAGGAAGGAAAATTACAATAAAATCGCAATAGAATTCATACGCTAAAAATGCTTCTTGGACTCAAAGTGATTGCAAAGCACAGCACTTACCTACTAAGTGAAAGACTTCAAAGTAATGCTCTATCTGCAATGCCCGTCCCCCTTTCAGGAACCTTCCAGACACACAAATGAGGGGAACATGATGAATTAGAAACACAGATTCTACAACTCTGTATGTACTTTGTGCATGTATTACCTAAAGCGTAAAGAAGCAATCCTGTACATTTGCAAAAATTTAATGTTCTAAGTGGAAGCCTTAAATAGATATGAGATTTAGAATGAAAGAAATCATATTGCAGGATTTGAACTCACATTGAGATATAAACTGCACATGATTGCAATACCAAACTATACCAGAAGATTATATATGAGCAGCCACATGATGTCACATCAATTTGCGTATGACTGGCCTAGCAACAATGGTTCAAGTCACTCACTGGCTTTTTCCACGCATGTTTTATTGGTAGCATCCTATAAATCTGGCTCATAAGAAAGCATAAAAGTTATCACCAACTTCATTTACCAGGCTATCTAAAATTGTATCTTCCAAGTTTGTAACAGAGGATTTTGTGCATATTTCAAGGTGCCGACACCTTTCACTGGACTGAGGCCTTAATTACATAGTTGCTTTTTTTGGTTTTACTTATGGGAGTGACCAG
Source organism: Chauna torquata (assembly GCA_013399475.1). NCBI lineage: Eukaryota > Metazoa > Chordata > Aves > Anseriformes > Anhimidae > Chauna > Chauna torquata. Next base: position 5,972 of record VXAL01012636.1, read on the forward strand.
ATTCTAGATGCCATTCAAACAGCGAAGTTCTTGTCCTGAAAAGGCAAGATGGTGGGGCTGACATACAGAAGACAGAAAGAATGCAAGATAGTTGATCAAACTGGTACTTTATACATGCATATACACATGTAAATACATCCATTGAACTTGACAAGACTGCTAAAATTTATATTCATATACGGGCATTAGTGAGTTGAGATCTAACTTCTGAAATACCCTCCACTGACGATGGGAAAATACAGATAATTCTGCATGTGTTGCAAGATATTATATTAAAGTTTGTCAGTCTCAGTTTCTAAACTAAATTCCTGATACTGAATAATTATTTAAAGAAAGGTGAATAAAAACCTAAAGAATCAGAAAGTTTTAATGAACACACATTTTCCATTATCAAGAACAAGGCAAATTCAGACATTCATCACTAGCATTGAAGAAATTGAATGAAAAGCTTAGAATGATATTATTTATTTACATTGCTGCAAAATCACCCTTATGAGCTGAGAATCTTTTATTACATTCAGAAAAATACCTAACTGCTCAAATGTGAATTGCGTTAGTTTTATAGCTTTATGGACCCTTAGCCACTGTAACAGAATCCTTCTGGTTCAATTTCCTTTGTTCTATATTCTTTAAAATACCATAAAACCTAATTTACAAGAAATTATAAGAACTTTCCTATAATCAATGTAAGCTGATTAAGCATAGTATGCATGCTAAGTTATTATGGACATTTCGAAACAAGACGTACTCCATGAAAGACTTACAAAATCTCTGAAACACCAGTTATTACATATAATGTCAAATATTAAAAAAACATTAAAATATTAGATTTTACCATGACATTATAAGCTATTTAGGTTTTGTACAGCCCTTAGTATGATGAGACCTATTAATATGGTTTTGTGGAGTTCTGATGACAAATTAGTATTTAATAATCTGAGCAAATATAACTGACATGCTTGTGAAGTCCATGGTTTTGAAATTCTTACAAAATTTCCCATAAAACTTTTTTCCTAAAATTAGTCTGCATTTTTGAAATGTCCTGAAATATAATCACCTTACAAAATAATACGAAACAAACAAAACAAACAAAAACAAAAACAGTTTCTTAAATCAAACTTTTTTTTCTGAAGTAGTAGATATAGCCAAAAAAAATCTATCAGGTTTTTAGTGACATCAACATTGGGAGGTAAGCATTATAAAATCCAAAGACCAAAACCACTGAAATAAATTAGAAGACCTAAGACATTTCAGAGAAATAAAAGCTGAGCAAAACGGAAGATTCCACCTTTTTTAGTAGCAATAAACCCATTTCAAGACAAACAAACAAGATTTGTTAAATGCTATTATTGCTATTAAGTATTGCTTGATCATGAATCATCTCTGTGCCTTTAATGATTCCTAAATACACACAGGCAGTTTATCTGTACAGCACAGACTAATTAAACATAATTTCTGTGGAACAGTCAGAAAATTCTTAGGAATGAGCTCATCAAATGCAACATAATGTAATTGCACATAAAGTATATTTTTCATCAAAATATCTAATAATGTATAATCATATAGCTTAAGTTAAATCATTATTTAGGAAATCTTCAGTAACATGAATCTAAGGTGAAATGTAGCAAGGGATGTAATTCAGACAAATCATGACTAGTTACAGCTTAACTTTTAAAACAAGTATCTTGGATTTGTGCAAGATTTGGTTTTTAGCACAGAAGCAAACTCTTTAAAAAAGACTTGTTAATTACTGTAGCTTTTAAAAACAGAAAGTTGGAATTCTTAGATTTTTAAGAATCTATTCTGAGGAGCTGCCCATGTGCATTCCAACAGCACAAACTAGTGAACTCCCACTCACATTATGTTGTTGCAAGTCTTTGTCTCTTTTCCTGTAGTCCTGTTTAAATTCTCACCTTGCTCTGCCCTTGTCATCAAGTCATTCAAGCACAAAGCAGGGAGCACGGGAGTGTTTACTCATTTCCCAAGTCCATTATCTTACACATTAATCACTGGTCTGGAACTTTTGGACAATGCTGAATCTGTTACCTTTTTTTTCTTTCTGGCTGCTTTACTCTTGGGTCCGATAGTTCACTGCTTCCAAGCTGTACTTACACTTGATGACCTTTACATCTGATTATTTAGCTACTCTTTTTTTTTTTTAAGACTTAAGAATAAACAAACGCATGAAGGTAGCAGCAGTGTTTTCCATCTTTAAAAGTTGTAATTACTTAGGGAAGCCGCATATTTAACTACTACAGATCTAAAAGGCATGTTTCATACTCGAGCTGAAAAGCTAAATATGTGGGATGTATTTCTAGAAAGGACTGGAGAAAGTTTATTTTGTTTTGTGCTGCTAGCTGCAACTAGTTTTCTTTGGAAAACCTGAAAGAACACACACATTTTTTTACTTGTTAATAAGAAGCAGTGGAAAGTTATTTCTGCATGCGGGAAGTTTGTTGTTGGAGAAATACATCTTCTAAAATAGTATAAAGTTTATTTGCAATAATGATTGAAAAACAAAAAGAAATAGGTGTAAATCTGGACAGCTGGAGGCTCTTGAACTATACTTGTTAAAAAGATTTGTTTGTGAAACATGCATTTTATTGCCTTGTATGCATGTTATAATGAGGCATGGACAACTGCAACATTACACTTAATGATTGCATTTCTTGTTTCAGCCAGTTTCCTTGTCCTCTCGCAATTAACGCTTTCCCAGATCACCCAAGGCTACTTTGTCAGAAAAAAAAAAAAAAAATCTGAAATTCACATAAATGAGCAATGTCAATAGTTTAGAAAGAGTTTACTTAGAGAACAAAGGGCCCTTATGAGGCACTAGTGAGAAGAAATGGGGAAAAAATGAGTCCTCACAATGTAGGCCTTTTCTTCCAGCGACTTGTTATCAAGCAGTTTGCGAGAGTCCCTCCAATCTGCATTAAAATACATTTCATTCCATTCACTCATTTGCATTAATTTCTCCCATTATATCTGCAAATGGCTGAATGTCTCCCCGGCACAATGCAGCAGCCGATCACCGGCGGCCGCGGCTGCGCCAGGTGCCAATTTACTCCTCTCGGCTCTTTTCATTCCGCTCGCGGCTCCTGACAACTGGAGCTCTCCCCTCCGTCCGAGGGACTTTTCAATTGGATTTGCTCGTGGTGACAAAATTGTTGCTTCGCTGAGAGGAGGGGGCTCTTTGACTGGGCGTCTATCACGCTGCCATGGGAAAGCGAGAGGCGAATGATTCTCAGTGGCTTCTGATTTCCAGTATTTGTTCAGCATTAGGCCCACTTATCTCCAGAAGAAAAAGCAACATGTAGAGAGAAAGTGACAGGCAGAAACACACTCACTTGCTCCTTCATTCTCACTGAACTCTGTATTCAAACAAGGGGGCCCTATTACACTGAAAGCTCCAGATCAGCCTCACTCAATTATCACAGCTAATCCTTATAGCTCTATAAAGTAAATATTTCATTACAATTTCAAATAAACAGTCACCCAATCTAATGAAGCAAGAACTCAAAGTGGCAATGTCATAGAACTTGTTACCATCATCAAAGGAAAGGACACAGGCCTGTCTGCTAATAATGTTTAAAACAAGGTTTCTATGCAGATTCACTACAAGTTTTTTATTATTCTATCTGGCCTTTTTGTCTTTTCGAATATTTTTCAATCATCAAGAACATCTTCATTTTATTCTGATTACTCTTTGTGCTACCATCAGCCTCAAGCCTGGTAGCTGTTCTGGGAACTAGTTGAGGGACGGCAAACCTTCACAACTCGTTAAAGTTTATCATCCTGCCAGAGATCCCTGACATGTTTCAAGATCAGGACTTACTAGTTTCACCAACTTAACACTATTTTAATGGAACTGATATCATTATTAAAAAAAAAAAAATCTACAATGCTTTCTTCTGGAGTCTTGTAGTTAATATTTCTGCTGGATATTCCATGTTGTATATACATTCCCATATATATTCCATATATGGGAACATGTCCACATCTTTGTAATCACCATGATAGGCAATGATTTTGGATAGGCAATAAAATGGAGTATTTTATTCAGCAGTTCTTTCAGGGCTCAAAACCTTTTCTTAGTTCAGATAAGGTAAAGGTAACAAACACGCTTTACAGGTACATAGCAGCGCTGTTATTCACTGCTATTTTACACAGCCACATCATAAAATCCCTTCTATAAACTTGAATTAACTTGGCTTATTTTTAAAGTAGCCAGGCATTTTTTTACCCCCAAACGTTACAATTGGAAGAATGCTATTCTAAGTTTGTGTCTTATGTCTCCTTTCAGAAACCATTTAAAGATGTCATCTTCCTCCTGTCCTCGTACCCAGGAGGACTTTTCCACTTCCCTCCTCCTTTTCTTTCCTCTCCCCATTCAACTTGTCGGGGGATGGGAGAGATTCTTTGTCATTCCCTCTCTGACACAAATGAAATAGGCTCTTTCTTCTATCAGCTGTTCACAGACAAGATACTGAGTGCCTCTCTGAGAAATACAGCGAGAAAGGAGATCTCAGAGCAGAGAGCTGTAGGTCAGAATGTAAAATTTTAAATCCTCTAGAGTAAATGCTCACTGAGCATTCTCCTTAGGTCCTGTTCACATTCCCATGTTGTCCACGTCCCAACACTAACACATGGTTTAATGCTAAAAATAACTCCAAAAAGCACTATTTGGGGATCTGTGCAGCAGTCCTGCAAACTCAGCAAGACACTAAGAATCAAGCCAGATGATTTCTGCAGCATACCTCATCATCTACAATCAACTGGTACAAAAAAAAAAAAACCATTATTTCAGTTCATGAATTTGAAACACTCCATTTGAAAAGGTAAATTATAAGGCTATGAATTTAAGATTTAGCAAGTCAACTGCGTTGAAAAAAGTAGTATTATTTTCCATGAATGATCTAGTACACCTATGTAACCCAATTATCTATGCAATCATGCTGAACACATAACCAGTTGCAACTATGCTGTCCTATGGATAAGGTAACAGAACACCCATCTATATCTTTTATAACTAAGTTGTCTCAGAAACACTGACAGAAGAGCACAGTAAAAACATATCTTTGGCCATAATGCTGGCAGATAGCACTCTGCATAAATAGAGAAAAGAGAGCCACAAGTAAGAAATTACCATATGTATACAGGCATCTTTCAAGCACACTTTAACGCCTGTCATAAGCAGACCTGATAAAATTAACCCATACACAGAAGGATAACATAAAATCCTATAGCAATTTATGCACTTAATACAGGATTTGAGCGTTACACTAGAAGGTCTTGAGAATGTTCTTCTGCGAGGTAGCGAAGCTCAACCTCAATTAGTAGCTACCCATTACCCCAAATTACTGCCATTCAGATGTCAATCAGTAAGGATGCACTAGAGGAATTAAAGGAAAGAAGTCATTCACCACAAGTATTCCCCCAAAGATTGCATTGTCTTTATTTCTTTAGTTATTCTGTATACATTTTTTCCTTTAAAATTATTTTTCACTTTTTGATTTGCATTCTTATACTTAACTATGATGCAAAAATATTTTCCAATGGGTGGGAGGGGGGGAGGGGGAAGTAAAACCAGTTCACTATGTCACTTCTGTAAATCAGAAGATTTACATTGAGAGTTTTATTTTAGTCCATACACAATTCCCCCAACTCTTGGTAATCAATGATGAAAAAAATTTTGAATAGTTTAAAGCGCTGAACATAATTTCCTTATCTTAAATATTAATATTCCAAAGTAATAGCCTCTATTAGGTCAAGTCTAGATAAAAGGGTGTTTTTAATGGTTTGTTTGGGTTTTTGTTTGTTTAGTTTTTGTGTTTTGTTTTGTTTTACTCCTGACACATTGTTTTAAACAAATGCCGATCTTTCAGATAAAAGTAGAATTTTCACTGGAGAAAAACATTAGTTTGTTAAGTGAAGGTAATATTTGCTCCAAAAATATGTGACACTGAGAAAGCCAGAAGTTCCTATTCTCCCTTTCCTATTGCTGATTGAAAGGATTATGCTAGGAAAAGAATGAATGTATGAGCTATAACAAAAATAACAACTGGAATATGGTTCCTTCATTTCCAGGTAACTTCTTTGACGAACTTCAAGTTAAGGTATGATTCAAAATTTGTTTTCATATTATCTATTGTGACATAAATAAGGGGCTTTTTTTATTTTTCAAATTTAAAAAAATACATCTGACTTAAAATTATATAAGAAGATATTTACAAAGATACTTATTCTTTCATAAAATGTGTTAGAAAAAGATTAACACTTCACAGTCCTAGACTTCCTCTCTAAAGAAAGCATATTTCTTAAATTAGCAAATGCTCTTCCCTAGTAAATCTAGAATGTTATTTCAGTTTTGAAAATAAAAAAAAAAAATAAATTATCATATTGGATGTATTGAGTACCAGTTTTAATAATGCAAGATAACAACAACAACAAAAAGATTTCATTTTATATTTATTTTACTTTCATAAATTAATAAACAAAGAGATGGAAGTCTCTACCGTGTGTAGAAGAAAAAACTGTTCAGAAACATAGCTGCAGTATATATGGATCCACCCTGTTCCAGCCTGTATTGTGGAGAAAGTGAAGGGTAAAACCCCAACTATAACCAGAAAGGCCATGTATGCAGACAGGACATCAGTTTCAACCTAGCCCCCTATTTTAATTTTGGCCACTCATTTCCAACTCATTGTCATTATTTAAAAAGGAAGTAAATTTTATAACTGACACAGAACAAGCAACATGGATTACCTTTTCCACTATAACAGTTTCCATTGCCATACTCCACTTTTTTAGCTTACATATATACTTTGACGTAACAGAAAAAACTATTTACCAAGAAATTTATAGATAGAAGAAGAAGAAGAAACAAAATAGAATGTACATCAAAGTACTGGGGAAAAAAAAAAAAAAAAGAATAGAATAATTGTAATTTCTTTATGAAGTTTCACCAGTTCTTAAATTCCTTTCAAACTTTTTGGAAAAATCCAGTTTTTTTCTTAAAATATGTTGTCATTACAGCTTTTCACGTTATTCCTTTTATTCTGTTCTTAGCTAATTATATGTCTTTAGATAATATTAGTATCAGGTTTGGTTATGTCAAGCATTCTTTTCTTACTTGTCAATTACTTGACTTCAGGTTTGCAGACAAATTTTGAAGGAAACCATTCTGAGATACTTAACAAGTGAACATAGGATAAAAATATGGGTCTCCATATGGTCAAATGTTAAGAAAATCCTCAGATCTATGGTCAGGTATTTCAAGGATGCCTGCTTGAGTAAGGGTGTTCAGGGTTGGGCAAGCAATAGTGGGGCTGCATATAATCAATACAATTAGTAGGTGGAAAAGAGATGAGGTTTGATGTCTTAGAAGCTGCAATTAAAATTAATTACACTTTTGAAAAATACTTGATGTAAAATAAGAAATTATGTAAGTAGCAGTCTCCATCCCTCCAGCCTTCAGTCTCTTTTTAAAACCTTAGCCTCTTCGATATTGACGCAAGAAGTTCTGAGAGGAGTTTCTCAGAACTGCTCACCTCTCTCAATTTCATAAAAATTGAGCCCACTTTGCTCATGACAGTCAATTAGTACCTTGCAAGTTCACACCATTCTAGGGTTAGATCCAAATAAAATGACTAGTTAACATGGACCTGATAGACAAAAAAGTGGTATTCCAGATGTTACGAATAACCAAGACAGAACTGGCACAGAGAGCCTGCTAGTACTGAGAGGAACTGTTTCTTTACCATTTCTTGGTATATTTTTAATCAGAAGGTTTGAACTACTACAACACAGCTGACTTTTTGCCAGCAGCTGAGCAAGGTAGTCAGGTAGGACCTTCAACCCAAATCGAGTTTTCAGAGATATACCAAATCCAGTTTATTCAAAGCTAAAAATTCCAGCAGTTCAGCTTGTACAGGGAAAGCACAGTAGAAACTAAAAGATGAGGTACACTGTTTCCTTCCTAATGATCTTTATTTTGACTAAAAACTGTGCAAGCTAGAGCTTAAGGCTACATAAATTTTCATGATTCTATTCATAGTTAAAAGCATGCTTCATTTGCTTATTAATGCAAACATTTCAGCTGTTTGCATTTATCTTCTGAGAAACACAATTGAAATCATTATCCGATCTTAATTTTTAAACAAATATTGTCTAATTATAAGGAAAGAATACCTTAACAAATGTATGCCTTTTGATTAATCTTTGTTTTCTAAAAATGTTTTCCTCTAAAACTTTCCTACACGTGCTGATTTATAGAATAATTTTTAAACTTTAAAAAAAAAAAAAAGATATAGAATTAAAGTAACCATAACATTTGGATAAGGTTGAAAGGTGGTTAAGGGGGTAAGATTTTAAATGCAAACAGAATAATAATTAATTGCTAAGGTGCTTTTGGGAAAAATCATACACTTGACCCAAGCTGAAGGCTGAAATATTAATCTATTTCTATGACAGAGATCAAGCTTCATAGTCGCTTTTTATCCTCCTCATAATAGAAGCAACAGTTGTAAACCATAATGTTATAGTTCAAACAATGCCCCCCCTAAGACTTCAAATTTATTATAGCATTCATCTCCAAGACAAAAGACCTGGTACAGGAAAAAAGCTCTTTTTAGCAAAAAGCATGGTTGTTATTTATGGCTCAGATGCGAAGAATGAGTTTGGGGAATTTATCAGAGATGAAGGTATGAAATGTTTTAGCTTGTTCTTCTCTCTCTAATCCATAAACCATTTTCTCAGCCACCCAAGTGAATTCTAATGGAACAGGAGTGATGAAATAATATTTTCCTAGCCCTTTAACACTTTGCCTACTGTGTGCATTGTGTGACTTGCTCAGGGAAAACACAGAAGCTTATAACTACAAATCTTTTAAATCAGAAAGTAAAATGATCTTGTTAATAAATTATGTAAAATGGCCTTGTGGGAAGATTCAACATACCACTGAGTGTTCGTGCCCACTCTCAAACCATATTCTCTCACAACTGTTTTTAAAAAGGACTTTTTTCATTAATCTTTCGTTTGATAGAAATGTGAATTTCCTGTGGATGCCTTGGAGTTATCTAGTCAGCCCATCTATTTGGCTGTGGGTAGCAGGAAGGAGAACAAAGGTTACTGAAGATCCCCTCAGTTTGCTGAAGGGAGAAAAAAAAAAAAGATGCAGTATAAGACCATGTGGCTTTTATAATCTCTGACACATAACCAACGCCTTGCTGGTTAGATTTTACGGCAAGCAGTACTGTTATGACAGAGATGGTGTGAAGACTGCTGCCCTCATCTCCTGATTGTCACGCTACCCCGTTACGCAGATTTCTTTACAGATATAACTTATTTCTCTCTCCCTCTCAGTTTTTGCTGTGTCTAATGGCTTTGTAATCCCCCTAAGGCTTTCTTATGGTAACAAACTTGGTTTGGTCTTCTCCTTTGAACATCAAAATAAAACTAAATTCTGGAGTTACAGTCTCAGTTGGTTCAGATGCTTCAGCTACAGACCTTGAACCTAAGGTCTCAAAAAAGACTTGAAGGTTAAGTTTTCCTATGGAACAGGAAACAGTCAAATGCATTAGGTGCAAATAGCACCTTGGCTTCAGGAATCACTTAGTACTTGGCACAAGAGTTAAACTATTTTTGTATCCATATACATGGACAAAGAAGTTGGGAGCCTCTGGTACAAGAGTATGAGCTATTTCATTTGTGGAATGACAGGCAGGATTAGAGCAAGTTCAGCAAGATTTAGATTGGAAGCAATGTGCGCCATTAGCCATTACTTGATTGTCATGCTGATAAAATTTCAACAGATCCAGTCTACTGTTCCTTTAAATCTCTGTCCGTATTACTCTTCTTCTACATCTACAACAAACGACATATTACTCTTCTGTGACACATCTTGTCCTCCATTTAATAATATATGCCTAATTATATTGCCATGTCCTGTCCTGCTGAAGTCAACTGGAGAGTTGCCAATGACTTTACTGAATATAGACATATATAGATATATACACACAATGAAGTAAGATAGAGGAAATACATACTTTACAGATAAATTGTTTCTCCTCTATCTCATTTTCCATCATATTTCAAAAGAAATGTACGCTGACTTCAAAACAATAAAATAAAGCTATTCATAAAAACAAGAAACAGCAGCATAGCCAGAAGGAAAAACAAAAAGTCCCACTTAACAAATAAAGTGAGCAGGAAGGAGATAATATATCACCAATCCCCCAAATTATTTTTTTCTTTTTTTTCTTTTTTTTTTTGCTGTGGTGGGGTATTCATGCAGCTTCCACTTGCACATATTTTTCACCTTCATTGAAAAATAATCAAGTTCTATGACTGTCTTTACCTTTCCCATAATTCTCATTTATAAAAATATTTTCCCCTTTCTCCCTGTGTGAAGGAATCGACTATAGGAAAATTGCATAATTACACATCTTCCTCTCTACTTTTTTCTTCTAAGTGCAACATTATCCACTCTGTTTCAAGTTCATAAGCCGAGTTGGGAGAACATATAAAAGCAAGAAGTCTTCTATTCATTAAAGTATAACCCACTCTGCTACAGATTTGCGTTTCTTCTCTTCTGTTCCCCATTTAAGAAACGTATTCTAAAGAAAGTCTTATCTTTTACAGTCAGCAAAGGCCCACCCCTTCCCTTCACTCCAACTCATTTTTTCTATGGCTATGAAGAGGGGAAAGAGGGAGAAAGGAGGGAAAATATGGGGAGGAGAGAGAGATTTTAACCTGGATTCGTTACTGCTATGATTCACAGTGCAGTCCAACGAACAGCAGTACCACATAAAACTGATCGAACAGCACAGAAACTGGAGTGGTGCAGGCTGGCCATAAGATTAGAGCCTATTAAAAGAGTGAAATTGCAACTAGAAGGATGGAGGATGAGGCTCACTACGTGTCTTTAGAATATATTCCTTCCAATACCAACAAAGCAAAATGCTTTCTTAAGTTTTTGCAGCCTTGCTTCCTATTCCAAAGAAGCCAACATGACAGCATAACCCCATCTTCAGTGGAGGGGAGAGAAAAAAAAAAAAAAAGCCTCTAGTAACACAATATTTTTCTCTTAATAAATCATTTTTAATGACTTCCAATAAATCATCTTGTAATCACATCCCTTTACTACTTAAGCCAGTCAAAGTATACCTCTCACAGTTAAAATATTAATGTATTCACATTTCACATACAATTATAACTTGTAGAGAGAAAAACTAACTGGAGAGAAATCAATTCATTTCAGAAAGCAAAGGTTATACTTCAAGTTTTTAAAGTTTTTCTTGCAGTAAGTAGTCTGTAATTGCCATTTTATACTTTATATACCATTTCTTACTAGAATTTTACTGCCACACGTGTACATATACTAACTCCCTGGACACATACATTTTCACATACATACACAGATGTAATATACATAAAACATACTGTTTTGTCAGTTTAGTAACATTCTGAGCACTTCTAAAGGAGTAGATTATGCAAAAAGACTTGGTGAAATGAGGCATTTAACACTGTAACTTCCTATCACATATTCGTTCCCCATGTCCTGCTGGAATTCTGAAGATTCTGATGTTTTCTTTTTCTCTACCATTTCATCACTGTAATTTCTGAACCACAATTTACATCTGCATTACACTACTTTGCCCTGACACAGAAATGAAAGTTAATTAGTTTCTATGACAACCTGATGCATGAAAGGACCACAGGTTCTTTCACATTTGTAAATACAATCCAACTTAGTATTCAGAGTGCAGTGTGTATCAGCATTAAGTACAAATAGCATGAGTTTGTTTTTAGTAAGGCAGCAAAAAGGACTTAAGTCAGATGATGTGATTCATTGGAGCATACATTTGTCAATGAAAGATGAGTTCCAGTTTATTTCCCTTGTACCTAAAGAAGTCTCCAAAGTTCCATTAGAAAAGAGTATTCAGTTGTGAACTGACATCCCCTTAAAAGGTTTGTCAGAAACTCTAGAACAAAAACAGATGAAGTTGTCTTTTCACCTTTGTTTCACATCACAGCACTAAGTATTTTTGTTTCCATAAAAATATACACCTCTAAAAGGATTTCAAGATATGCAATATTATTCACACTCAAAAATCAATGCAAATAATAAGCTTANTCCTGGAGGTATCCAGGACAAGAGAAAAGATCTAGATGTAGAAGTCTTAGCAGATCAGTGTCAAATGATCTACCCCCTACTGCCACTATCAGCACAAAANAAGATGCTGATACAAATAAGGAGGAGTTATTCCACCAAATGGCTAAAGTGCTAATCCTGCAAGCTGCCCGCTTGGGTGGACCCCTGAATTTGTAAAGACTTCCAAGACTCCTCCTTGCACAACTGAAATCTAATTACCGATGTTCTCTGAAGCTATTTTCTTCCACTCCAGCTCTAACGCTTATAAAACATTGGGCTCCTGGATTCTAATCAGAAACCAAGGAACCTATAAACAATGTGTAACTTACAGATGCCCTTCAGTGCATCAGAATGCTTTTTAGTATACCTCTAAA
>VXAL01012637.1:975-23050 GCA_013399475.1 Chauna torquata
AAATAAATGGACCCCGTGGGGAAAGCACTGCAGCTTGTGTCACGTTCAGGGAGGGGAGGCTGCAGCGGGGTGGGAGGTCCACGGGGGGGTTGGCCACCCCTCTCCCAGCTGGATCTGTCCCCTCCCTGGGGCTGGCAGCAACCCCCCTGCCCTCCCTGCAGCGCCCAAGCGAGGGTGCAGGGGTGGGGAGCAGCCCCCCCGCCACGTCCTGCCCCAGCGCATCCTGCGTGCCGCCCCCCGGCACGGCTGAGCTGGCATTTGGGGTGCTGGGCCCCCCCCTTGCAGCCCCATGTGCACCCATGGGTGGCACAGGGAGGACCAAACGGCCTCGGAGCCGGGCCAGGGGCGCAGCGAGATGCTGCCAGGCAGCAAACGGGGGCTGCAAAGGCCCCGCGGCTGGCAGCTGAGCTGCTCTCCCTGCCCGCAGCCCGTTAATCCGAGCAGGGGCCGAGGATCTCACGCAGGATTATTCTCTTTCCCGGAGCCGAGCCCCGGTGTTGGGGGATTAATACTGGCCTTATATAAACAAGAGGGGGGCTCACGCCCGCCGGCGCCCAGCCTCGGAGCCCAGCCCAGCCCGCACGTACTCGGGACCTGGGCGGCAGGGCAGGCTGGGGATGTCCCCAGCCCGTGAAGGACTATGCGGTGCCAGCCCGCACTGTGGCCAACGAGAAACCGCATGGATGCTTGGGACCACGGCATCCTTCCCTGCTGCGGATCTCAGGAGCCCCAGCACGAAGGGGCTGGCCACGTCTCAGCTCGGTGCTGGGCATACGAGAGTGGCCCTGGGGCGAGGTGCTGGGGAAGCTGCAGGAGCCTCGGTGACAGGATGGAGCTTGGGACCTCGGTGCTGGCAGCCACGGGGCAGCGACAGATGGTCCCACGCTCCAGGAGCCACCGCGTGCCACGCGGCTCCTTCCGGCTTGATCCAAATCCAAGCCCTGGAGTGAGATTTTCATGCTGATGGACTGCAGCAGGAATCCGGGGTGTAAAACCAGGTCACGGAGCCCCAGGCAGGGGGGGAGGGATGTGCTGGCCCAGCTCTGCTATCGAACTCCAACCTCTCGCAGGGTCCAGCACCACCAGAACCACGCCAGAGGTGAGCACTGCGGAGGCAGCCAGAGACAAGTTTACAAGAACCCCTCCACCGAGCAGCTGCAGGGGGGCAAGTGCCCCTTTTTTCTAGCAGCGCAGTGCTCAGCCTCTTCCAGAAGGGAAAAGCAGCCGCTTCCCGTTACGCTTCAGTATCGCTCCTCCTGAACACCTCTAGCCCAACACCAGCTGAGCTGGATGGGCTGACACATCCCGGTTGCTTCGTCAGGTTTAAGCCTTGTCCAGAGTGAGCATGACCACTACAACAAACGGCAGAGGTGGGCACCTACTGCCAAAGGACCAAAGACAAGCTGCAAGCAGGGAAGCATCACCAGGACACTTGGATCCCCCCCAAAAAGGGGGTTTTCTGCCTTTGGGAAGTCACAAAAAGGGCCGCCAAAATCCTGAACTCTTGCCTAACTCCAGCTGCTCATTCGCAGTAACAGAAAAAGCACGGCACCATTTACAAACAATGCAAAAGAGGATTTATTGAAACCATTACAGTTAGACCAAGTCCTATACGGCACAATTTGCAATAAGTTAAAGAACCAAACCAAACAGTCTTAGTGTTAAAAAACACACCAATGCGTAACACAGTGATACAATGCCATCATCACCCATCTGAGTTATTGAATCAAGGCACGAAGTCATTCATTAAACACTGCAAAAAACAATTACACAGGGAAAGAAGCTGGAAAAAGGACTTGTTTAGTTAAGAAGGCGCTGGTTTGGCACTGATGCACTTAGTTGAGCTGCCACAGGGAACTCTGGGTCTCCAAAGTATTTGGAAACATGAATGGACAACTTAAAGCCAGAAAAGCCCCCCACAGCTGAAAACCCAGCACTCCTGAAGGAACATTCAGTGTACCCACTGGAAAGGTCAGGTCTGCGCAGGGATCTGAGGAGGAACAGAGCGTAACTACAGTGAGAACAGGGCCTGGGCACGTTGCTCCCTGCCCCGGGAATTTCAGTGGGATCCAACCCGCACTGACCACACAGACCCAGCCCAACGGGCACTCCTCGTACACAGCTCTGTTGACTGCCAGAGCGACGGGTCACGGGGCAGAGGTTGCAAGTGCACCCGTTAGGCAACTACGGGGCCACGCGGCAGCAGCAGGTGAGCCTCCGGCGAGACCAGGGATGCCGCAGTAGCAGATGCTGCGGCTCGTTTTGCTGCAGGACTGGGAGAGCTGCAGCTGCGCGCATGGGCCTGAGTTACCCCAGCTGCCCGAGCCCGGAGCCGCCCTGCAGCACGCTAAGTCTCAGTGGCTGCCACAAGAAAACTGGTTCCTGGACGTACACAACCCGGCGGCGCAAGTCGCTCACCCCACGGTACGCCCACACATGCCCAGAGCTGAGACTATGCAAGGGAGGAAGGCACTGGCTAAACCCCCTCCAGCACTGCAAAACTTCAGAGTTTTTTTATGGTGCAAACTCCATCGTCTTACGCCGCGTTTTCTGTCCACCTTCCTCTCACCAGTCAAACGGACGCCCCGCCGTGTACGAACAGTGGCTGTGTCTCAGCGCAGCTGGCGTGGGGACAGCAGCTTTCAGGATCGAGCAGCCTATTCAAACTGTTTTCCAGGCTTTGCACATCATTTCTACAGCCTGCACCAGTGCCCACCAGGCACAGGGCAGGGCATACACATCACGTTAGAGAAGTCTCCAAGGGAGACATCACTTCCACACAGCAACCCCCCCCAGCCAGCAAGACGTTCTCTCGTGCCGCGAGGCTGGATGTTCAGAACAAAGAGCACCCAGAGATCCTCACCCAGCATCACTTCAATTCCAAGGGCAGGGAGGCAGCACAGAGCTCTCTTTGGAGCTCTGCAGCAAATCCAGCTTGTGTTGTTTCGCTGAGCGGCTTACGTCTGTCTTGCAGCGTGCCCACCTCCTGGCAGAGGGGACAGAACTTGGAGAAGACTCCTCAGCAGCTGCAAGGCTGAATGAGTATCTGCAGGACAGCTGGCACTGCCACTTGGGCACAGGGCTCCCAGGAGAGGTTAAAGTGCAATTCTACTCTAAAAAACATCCTAGATCCCCTGGCACCTCGAAACCAAGAGGAGAGGTGGCGTCCGTACCTGCAGGGACGAGCCAGCCTGGGCTCATGGTGGTTTTTGTATCACCTACAATCAGAAGGGGTTCTGGGGGAATGTGGATGCATAAATCAGGTGGGAGACCAGCTCCCTTTCAGTGTCACCAGTGCTGCACAGCCTGGCTGGAAAAGCAGCAGCACAGAAGACACAGGTACGCTTGTGACTGCACGGTGGGGCACATGGGGCTGTTTTCAGGAGAAAAGGTCATTTTCTAAGTAGGATGACACTTTAATCTGCATTCTGCTGGCCCAGGTAAGACCTAGCCAAATCATCAGCCATGGCTCCGGTCTGGCACTACACATACCCATTACCGAAGCGGGGGCCCAAATTCATGAGAGTGATTGCAAATCAACCAGCAGTCAAGCACCTTTCCTGCAGCCAGGAGAGCTGACTCAGAAAGGAAATCTAACAGCACACATTGAAGCTCCACTTCTCATGCAAGCACCCAAGAAATAATCAGCTCAGGCATCCCCAGCGAGCACATTTTCCTCCAGATACAGTCTGAGTCAGCACAGTTCCGCAGGCACAGAAGGACCAAGGGGAAAGCCCTCATCCCTGAGCTCACGACACTTCAGTGGTGGCCAAGCACTGAAGTCCCATCAGCTCTGACAGTAGATGCAGTGGCAGCTGCTCCCACAGCCTGGGCACACCCAGGCACTGGGGGTGCTTCCCTGCCAGCCACGCTTTGGTTTGCGGATCAAGAAAGGCAGCTTCCCATTTGAATCCATCATCTGGGTTTGCTAAGTGCGCTGCTGCAGAGGAGAGGCAGCCTGGAGACAGCTGGGCCAGGGCAGCCTCTCCTGCTCTCTCGGCAAGCTCACACTCGGCTGTGGAATCGCATCCTGTAGAGGCGGTCCCGGATGTACTGCTCGCTGTCCACAGCCACCTGGCTCAGCCAGATCACCTTGCTCTCAGAAACATCCTCCTTCAGCTTGCGCTTCATCAGAGATACCAGTCCTGGCTCCTCGCTGGGTTGAGGCCCCCTCAACAGCACGTAGCAGGCGTGACGGCTCCGCTCAAACAGGGTGGCTGTAACACAGAGCAGAGGGAATAGCCCAGCCTAAGGTCTCCGCTCAGACCGACCACGCACCCACGTAGTCCAGGAGGTACCAGAAGGCTGGAGTCCTCCTGCACCTCCTCGCTGGAGAGCTGAAAGGAGAGGACTTACCATTGAATGCAATTATCTGGTCTGTGTTATTGCGGAGCTCCAACAGGACGTTAGTGTAGGAAGGATGGAAAAGATACAGCTTCTGTAGAGGAGCTGTGGATCTCTGCAACCAACAGGACACTATCAGAACACAGACCCACACGTTATCCCAGAGACCAGGCTCAGCTATTACTTCATGCTCGACAGAGTACATCCAGTCAGATACTTGTCTGCGTCTAGCCAATTCATCCTGTCCGATGCCACCAGCACCAGGGCTGGGATTTTACTTATTGCTTGGTGCCCTCCTTCCCAGCCCAACCTTCCTGCAAACAGCAGGCCTGTCTGCTACATGCAGGAGATAGATTTTGCCCTAGGGTTTGTAGACTTAGCAAGGAAAGCACAGGAAGCTCAGCTAGTGTTCAGGCATCCCCCAAGACACAAACTGCCACTAACACTGCCACTGCTCCAGAGGGCTCTATTACACGGCTGAGCTGTGCATCGGGGCTGCCACAGACTGCCTTGGAGCACAGAGAGGATATTCACGTGGCCATGGGAGATCACTTGCGTGCAGAACTGCTGCAAAAGGTCCAGACCAAACAGCAGCAGCTTCAGAGGTACCAAGCGAGCAGCCTCTCAACTCACCTACAGTACCACGCCAAGGCAAGGCTCTGGGCAATCCAGTGACTTTGCTCATACAGCCACTAAGTCCCTTTTCTCTATGTAGCCAGGCTGAGGATGACAAAAGCTGCTGATGCCACCATCAGCTGCAAGCAGGGACACCGCTATGGACATTGTAAGGACCTAGTATAGACCTGACCACAGGCGGAGGTCTGCATGCTGCTAGCAGACCAGACTGGTCAGAGACATGTGGATACCCCACGCCCTGCGCAGAACGCTGCAGCGTGAGTGGAACAGACAGAGCTGAACATGAACGCTGGGACAAGGGGGTGGCTCCAGACAATTCTGACCCAAAGTCTAGAAAACAGCAACCATTCAGCAGCACTACTCACCGTTTCGTTTCCTGCTATCTGGTATTCACCCCAGATGAGGAAGGTGGACCGGTGATCAGCAGTAGGAAGTGTGGCTGGCCCAGGGCTCTCTGCTCTGGAGTTCAGCTTCAGGTCCCACTGGACTGCTCCAGATCCACCCTCAACAATCATAACCTAGCAGGAGAGAAAGAAAAGGAACTCGTATCAAAGAGCTCCATGAGTCATGAGAAGAAGGTCAAGTCAGCTGTCTTTACTCCACACTGTGTCTACAGGAGCAAGTATCTGACACACGGGAAGATGAGGAAATACTTGAAGCTGAGCTTCTGCTTGATCACAGAGCTGTGAGACCCAGGGCAGACCATGTTAAAGTCACAAGTTTTGCAAGCTATTTCAAGGGGTTCAAAGCTCTGTCATCAAAGTCACTTGCTGAGAAGAGAAAGTGCCTGGGCTGCCCTCAGTAACTTCTTAAAAGAGATCCTTTCCCAGCCAAAAGCCTTCTAAAATCAGCTGGAGGCAGCACATCATACCAGCTGCCCTCAACTCAATGCCTGCTTGAGCTGAGACACGCAGAGAAAAGCGAAGTTAAAGCGAAGAGCTTTCAAACCTTCTTCCTGTTGGGTCCGATCTCACTCTCAAGGACGACACCAAGAACATCAGGTTTGTAGTAACCAAGCAGTGGCTCACTAAGAGAGACGAAGAGAACGGACAGATCATAATACAATCTGACAGCTTGTGCATACCCTGGTCTTTCAGAATGGCCTCTATCCTCCCAGCAACTGCCCTGTAACAGACTTGACTGCTACAACATTGCAAGCTTTTATGTTTCAAATGAAAAAAATAGCGTCTGCCAGGACTGCTGCTGCTGGGAACTTGGAAATGCCATATACAATCTGTATAGGTAACATTACCTCACAACACGGGACACGTTGAGGGTCCACAAAGTCTGAAGATTTTGTGCGTTGATCAGCATAGCCATCTCTGAGTTCACAACCAGGATATTCTCCCGTGATCCCCCAGGAATTTTTGCCAGGTAACGAATGTCTCCAGAGCTGAACAAGAACAGAGAATTGATTATGCTTTCTAGATTTGGGATGTTGTTTTTTGGTTTTTGTTCCCACACACACACAATAAAAAGTCAGAGGCTCATCCTAACAAAGAAAAAAGAAAGACGAGCAGGGCTGGGAGGTGAAGCACCAGGCTCTGCAGTTGCCACATACTGGTTTAGTTGTCTGAGATACAAGTCATGCTCCACTTGCATGCAAATACAAAATCCCAATCTGCTTTCCCTCCTTCACTGTGAAACCCCGACAAGGCTATCAATGCCAGCCCTCTCCCCGAGGTCTGGATGTGCTATGAGGCCAAATCGCACAGCCAGGAAAGAACAAAGGCAGAACTGTCCGTCCTGTCCAGAACACCAGTACCCTCTAATCCACCAGCAGCCGAGACGTGATACCATACCCAAGAAGTGAAAAGCGGTGCGTAGTTTGATCAATGTTCTTCTCCCACCGAGGATCTTGCTCAAGGCTGGGAAGCTTAATTTCAGTCCCAGTTGCTGCACTGTAGAGATCTTTCAGGGAATAGGCATAGAGAGAGCTGGCTGTGCAGAAAAACAAAAATGAGCGAGATAAGTTATCCTGCACTTGCTCTGAACTCTACAAATTTCCACATCACATCTGAAATGAGTCTGGCAGATGCATGATGAACTACATTTTTAGGGCTTACATCATAGCTGTAGCAATATTTTGAGACTCAAGCCTGTTTTTGAACGCTTTTAGCATCTTATCTGTTCATAAGCCAAGTGTTCCACAGTAATCACTTGCTATTTAAACGGCTGCTTAAAACCTAGATTCTCAACATTTTTTGAAATAAAATTACTACAGTATGTAACAAACCTTAGTTTCAGCAAAAGTCCCTCCTTCTCTTGGCCTCAAATAGCTCTTTTGCTAGGTGGAACCACAACGTAGCTTTTGAGCGTGTAAAACACTCTTTTCAACAACTGTTTAGTAACACTTGTTTCACAGTTACAATCATTCTTTCAGACTAAAGTCCAAAACAGGACTATACCTGTATAGAAAAGGAAGTAGGAGGAGGAGCCCAGGTTCAGACTGACGTAACGAGCCTTCTCACCCACATTCAGGCTTCCAGTGGAGCCGATCTGTTTGCCATTTTTTCCTGAATGGATGAAGGTCTTAACCTACACGGGGATGGGATTTAAAAAAAAAAAAAAAAAAAATTAAAGTTGCTTCACGCCAATTCGTGTCCCCACGCAGTGGCTTCACATAGCACCTGGCACAACCTGCAGAAAGCACCGCGCTGCCAGACCAGCTAGCACAGCTGTTTCTCTCCTTGCAGGCCTGACAAGGTTTGGGGAACACTAGTTCTAGCCACACAGTAGCTCTGCTAAATATAAATACTTCAAGTGCCTTAATCTACTCCTCCTAAAGCTGACATGAGTCCTCAGGGATAAAAAAGCTGCCAGGTTTCTTTATATTCTTAGTGCAGGTACCAGAGCAACAGAATCCACTCAAAACATTTCACCCAAGAGAATAAAGGCTAAAGCCAGGCTCAAATTCAAATGACAAGAGGCACGGTCTGCGGCGAGCAGCGCACGCTAGGACTGAGAAATAGCATCCAGCAGAGGTGCTGAGTCAGGCGAGAACACAGACCTTACTTCTCCCTTGAGCGGGACAAACAGGGAAGCAGAAGAAAATCTGCTGCTCTTGGCGTGAATCTGGAGAGCCTGGTAGGTGAATAAGGGATAGAGCTTGCTGCGGAGAACAAAGCAGGCAGCTGGGGAGGGACAGCAACACATCCACCAGCTGTTCCCAGCCTCCCGCGCAGGGAGGAGACACATACCAGCGCATGATGAACAGCTTCACCTTTACTTGCAAGCACCCGTGCAGCAGCTGCCCCAGGACAGAAACAGCCAGTGGTATTCATACAGCCAGTGAAATACACAGCACCTTGCTCACCGCGTTGCTCGATACCTTCTGTGAGGTGCTACAGGCTGTGTATCTTGAAAAACACCTTATTTTCCAGGCTGTATTTGTGCTGAACCTTGCAGCAGGCAGGGGTCACTAAGACTCAGAAGAAACTGCCACCTAAACCCCCAGCTATCCAAGCACACAGACCCTTCCCCACAGACTGCCTGAAGCCCTGCCATTTCAGGAAACTGCAGTATAATGTCTTGTTGGCAACAAAGTTAATTTACTTAAGTCCTGAACCTCCCTTCCAAAGGGACTGCCTTTTTCCAACTGCAGAGCTCCACTCAAGCTCCCCACAATTTCTGTGATTTCTCAAAACACAATGTACTTTTACTTAAGTTGATGGAGTGCTTGCCAAGCCCAGAGGGCGGGAGGGGTTTCATACCAAGATAGCTAGAGAGGTTAAATGATGGAAAACAAATCATATGGCAGTTTTGCAGAACAGAGACTACATTCAAACATTTCTTGACTGCCTAAGATTTAAAAAAAAAAAAAAAAAAAGACTTGAGATAACTGGAATAGCAAAAGCAGCAAGGAAAGAAAACAGAAGAGAAATGTAGGAGTCGGGGAGGATAGAATTTCTGACGACTCTGGCAACAACAATGCCTCAGACAGCAAAACCCAATCTGCTTATGGAGTGCTCTGGTATGAGGACACAGGGCTCCCACTCCTCCCACCAGACTTTCAGGGAACCATAACTTCTGCATGGTTTAAACAGGACAGATTGCGCGTGCAGATGATGCACATCACTCAGTCATGGGTGCAGATGGACTACGATAAAAACGTTTTTAGCTACATGACTCTTCCCCTCCAAGAAATGGGAAAAGCACTATTGGAACAGAGATAAGGCAACTAGCAGCTATTTTGCTGAATGAACCCAAGTCAGAACTAACCAGCACGGTGTGGCACTAGGAGGAGAACCATGCAAAGCAGACCATAAGCACAGACACGAAAGGCATCAGAAAGACCAGTGGTTGTACAAAAGCACTGGCTGTCAGACATACTTTGATCTAAGAGCCAAACCTGTCACAGTTTGTTCACTTCCACTTCTCTGAGCATTGTCCCAGAAAACTGCAAGCTCATCCTGCCTAGGTGCACTCCACACGCAGCCTAGGAACACGCAGTGAGGAGCACAGACTGAAAAGGGAAAGGGATTCCTGGCTGTTTTTTTTTTTTTTTTTTTTTAAGCCATAAAACACTTGCATTGATTTAGGAGTACACCTTGGCATGGTGGGAAAGAACCTTCCCCAAACTCACAGATATCAGAGGCCTCTGGGCACTTCCTCTTAGACTACAAGACTGAAATAAATAACATTCCTGTCGTTCCCTGCGGTCTGGTCACAGGGTTTATCACAGCTTTAGAGTGACATACCTTATCTCCTGTAGCAATAAAGATTATCAGGTCCTGAACTCCATCACTATCCACATCTGGAATCACTGACAAGGGAGTCAGCACAGTATAATTAGCTCCAAAGTCACTGGACTGTCTCCACTGAACTTCCCCTAGAAGACAGAGTTATTGGGAAATGTTCACTAAAACGCACTTTAGGTTGAAAGGCTTTAAAACTCCCTTGCTCCTCAAAGTACTTTGCAGCAGCCAGCCATTTACAGCCCCATCAGCACCACAAGGCAGCCACATTTATGCTCATCATGGGGTATTTTTGCATTTCTGCATTTCAAACGAGTCCCTGCATCCACATTTCAGCTCATACTGGAAAGTAATTCCAGCTGCCTGCACAAAGGCAGGCAAACATCCCAGGCACAAGTCAATCAGCAAGGCACAAAGAACAGCTTGCTTTTTTGTGCCTTAGGTTAACGAGCTTTCCAGTACGTTCATGCCACGGAGAACCCTATTTAGCAACCCAAAAACTTGTTGCTGTGTACTTAAATTTGCGCAGGCATTTTAAGACCATAAAGAAACTGAAGCCTGATCACAGCGTTAGGGCTACTCCTGAGATGTTTTCCTGCAACTTGACTCCTGCAGATGGTCCAGGCTGACATGACCAGTCACAACTCAGTTTACATCCCTCCTCTCTCCCGCTTGAAGAAGGCCCACAGCACTTCAGACAAAATTGTCTGTCACTTGCTTGTAAACGTAGGTACCGAGTTTTGGCTTTACTCAGATGCACTCTGCCGAGGGCTGCTGGCGACTTTCCAGACACCAACCAGGGGAATTTGCAGTGGAATTTGTTGAGAGAGGAGACTGCTGTTCTTTTTTTTTTTTCTTTTTAAGGAAGACTTAAGTGTCTAACTAGGTACTCAGAGGGGAAATGCTTACACTCCCTTTAAACAGTATCCTACGCAGCCATCGCCAGTTCAGGAATGCAACGTAATCATGTTCTTTGTCACAAAGGCAGTTGTACCGAAGGCCAACGAATTACAACCCTACAGTGTCTGCAATAATTTAAGGCAGGCTGTATTGCCAGTATGAGTCTTCCAAAGCTTTTACTGAAACATTGGGAAAAAAAAATACTTGGATTTGTTACTATGACAAAAGATATGAAATAGAAGAATGGCCCTAGAAAGCAATGGGAAGGCAAAGAAGTTTACCTCTGAAAAAAACAAGCAGGCAAATTACAGAGAGAACTTAAGTTTTAAATAACTATATCCTGGCTTCAGCACAGTCCAAAGCTACAACAGTAAGATTAGGCTGCTGAAATTCATATTTCAATGCATAACGCTCTATTCTTTGCTGTTTAGACAGTGAAAGTAGTTTTGGAGGAAGGTGTCTTACTCTCTTCCAAAAGAAGTCTGATTTAACAAACACAAACAGGTAACTGACAGCTTCAATACAAAGGACTTAAGAACCTTTCATGCTCTAACACAATCCCCAAAGAGCATGAACTGTGAATCCAATCCCACCTTGCTCTATTAACAGGAGATCTGAATATTCTGGCAGACTTCCTCAGAGTCCAAGATCACAGCAAAAGCATGGCAAAATAAGCCAAGACAGAAATTAGACAAGTGCTTAGACAGTAAAAACAATGCGGGTGAAGGGTTTTGTTTTGTTTTTTTTTTGGTCTGGAAGGAATAATAAGACTAGGACTTCAAAACTTCGATGACTGAGTTCAGCTCTCACTCCAAGCAACCAAATACCGTGCTGTCCCAGAGCGTAACAGAATGCAGCTCACAGGCTACCCGAGCCAAAGGCAGGACTCTTGTACTGAGCAGTCCTAGACTCTTCTTCCATGTCCTTGCCCACTTGTTTACTAAAACACCTATACGTTCCAGGCCCTCAGCATACAGTGGATGTGCAGAACTGTCCCCTTTTGTTTTTTACTGAACCTATTGCTGGATAAAAGAACCACAGAGCAATGAAGAACTGTGACAGAAAATATTCATTCCCTGTTCTTCTACTTATCACTCATAATTTTACAGATGTATTTCTCCCTGTCATGCAGGCTGGAGAGTTCTGGTTTATTTGGTGATTTCTTACACGGAAGAAATTTCAGACATCTGATCATTGTGGCCCCGTTCCTGCCATCCCTTTGGAGACCAGTGAGGACCATAACTGCTCACAAGGCTCACAACGCAGGTTGCTGGAGGATAAGGTACAGAGAAGCTGTCGCCATACACTTACTCCTGTGCTCTTCCTCTGGATGCTGCTTCTGGCCATGGCAGAGGCAGAATACACAGCTACGCAGACCTTTGCTTTGACCTGGAACAGCTAATCTTAAGCTCTTGTGTCCCAGTTTGCTTGTTTATCTTCATATGCAGGAATGTTAAATGTCCACACAAACAGAAGTATGTAACACCTACGCCTTCCGTCTTGTTTGCTCAGATCACTTATTCTGGCAATGAAGAACGCAAAATTTAATACAACTTGAATTGACAGAAAAGCACTAGCTTTATCTGCATCTTAAGATCAAAAACACATCAGACACATTCAGATAATCTGCCTACCTCTCCTACAATCTTCCTACAGGCAGAGATTGAAGGCAGAGATCCCTGGGATCTCACCAATCCTCCATGATGATCAATCATTAACAGCTAAAGATTGATCTGGCTAGTTTTATTAGCACAACGTGATCAAAGTCAGACTTTGCCACTATGTTTAACCTGGTATTTTATTCTGATCTGCCCTCCTAACCCTCAGAAAAAGTCAACTGTGCTAAGAAACCTCTTTTAACCTACTTAAAGCCTCAGCAAAAAGGTACCAAAGATGTTAACAGCTAGGTTACTCATTTTTCATCAGAAGCAAATTTTCATTTCCTGCTTTTAATTTCTCTATGGAGTGTTTTCCTGCCACATTGTTCCTGTGACTTGTGGCTTAGCCTGGTTGTTTCTCTACATGCTTGTGCTATTTCTTTACGGTTGAGTTCAGTTACACGGCTTTGGTTCAGCAGCCACCTTTCTACGCTTTGACCTAAAAGCAACTACTTTATTAATGTCTATAAATAACCTGTGCTAAAGCCTGTTGATGAGGGAGATGGTGCCAAGACATCCCAGTTGGTACAGAAGCTTTCCAGCTGTCTGTGTGTGTGTTGTTCATTCCAGCTACAATGGAAATCAAAAGCTCTAACAACTTTTCCTCAGATCCCTTACAGCTTTATCTCTTGCTATTTCTCTCTCCCAATTTTTGGAAAATAGGGTATAAGGGGTTCACTATCAGATACAGAGGATAGGATCCTAGGCATGTTTCTAAGAGAGAACATGCATTGTTTATAACCTTTGAAACTGTGACCCCCCAAAATGGACATGTATTTCAGTCTTCCTCAGAGAGGAAGGCTCAAGGCATAACACGATCACTGCCTCGTTCCTAGAGAAGTACAGGCACTCTTTACCCTCACCCTTCCCCCTTTAGGCAAGATGATGAAGAATCTCTCCATCTACAGGTGCAGAAATGAAGAAGGCTTTCCAGAGAAACCAGGTAAAACCCCTGACTACTGTAACAGACCACTGAGTACTTCTCCTACGCACTCTCCTTGGTGACTTTCAGATCTTAAATCCCCAAAACTCTCACGCTTCTTGCCACTGCAGGAACTCCTAGCACTCACACACAAATGACTGAGAAACATCACGGGTTTGTGTCCAGCCCCCAAGAGCAAAAAGTAACATTCACAGCTAGCGACTGCTTCTCCTGTTTCAAAAGTTGTTGAAAAGTCGTTCTTGTAATACAGCAGCTGGCACAAAACACCACAACAGAGTCCAGTCTTTGGAACAGACAGGCTGAGAGAACAGGACGTTCCCAAAGGCCCAGCCAATGGCTCTGGCAAGGTTTTCAAAATGATAAATACTCTGCGCACATCATCGGTGTACCACCTTGTCACGTCACGCTGACGTTCCCCGTTCCCAAGGTCTGACAGCCACCCGGCGAGGAGTGCCAGCAGCCCAGCCCCTGTGCTGCAGCGTTACTCTGCTTGCCACTCACCTGCCTGCTGCCCAAGTGCAGTCAGTGACATCGGCTTCCCCACGACGAGACAGCCCGGGGCTGGAGCCTCCCCGAGCTGCTTGATGCCGCACTCCATCCACTCGACCTCCTCGGCGGCAGGCCTTTCCCAGAGCACTCTGCCATTCGTGCCAGACACGGCCGCAACGAAGGCACACGGAGAAGGCAGACCTGAAGAGAAGATGCATCAGAGGGACGGCCACCCGCGCCTGCCTCCGCTGCTCTGCACCACCTGGGTGCCGTGCCTTGCCCCGTTCCCGCTCCCCACCCAGCCAACCCTCTCTCTCCCAGACCCGCTGTCTTTCTCCTTATCTTCATTCCTCTTCTAGCAGAAGCACATGCTGCTTCAAACTTCATGACGCAGAGAAGAATCAACACGAGGG
This sequence comes from Chauna torquata, assembly GCA_013399475.1. Taxonomy (NCBI): domain Eukaryota; kingdom Metazoa; phylum Chordata; class Aves; order Anseriformes; family Anhimidae; genus Chauna; species Chauna torquata. The sequence goes on from VXAL01012637.1 coordinate 15,056, forward strand.
GCACTACTCCAACACCAGCACCCACCTCAGGACACCTGCCACAGCAGCCTCGCTAATTGTAACTAAAAGAGAAGGAGCAGCCCTTACTACAAGGCCTTCTGTTTCAGAATCAGCTACCTTCATCCAAACAGGAACTATTGAAGCTGCTGCTGCCGTTGCTAGCTTTGAAAGCAAAGACGACATCTTGCACTTTGTCCTCGTTCACATCTTCTATAGCGAGAAACCGGTAAGCCACTGTAAAAGAGATCACAAGCCAGGCACCGGTGAGGACTGCCTGAACCAACAACACAGCTAGATGGAGCAAAACACAAATTCCTAGAGACCTACTCACTGCCTCCATCTCCGACAGCGCAACATCAGGACAAATTGGCTTTTGTATTAAAAAAAGGCATCTACGTGAGTACTAAGGACTGGAAGTTAGTGCCAAAGGATTTTTTTTTTTTTCCATTTGTCATCCCCCAGAGGATTTGTCTCTTTTTATAGCCAGGCATCCAGAATTTGAACTATGTTTAGCAAAGAACAACTCTGGTCTTAGTGTGGGGTTGCTATTCCCAAAACACAAAAAAAAAACCCATGAAACCAAGCCCCATATATGCCATCTTTCTCACTCTCAGCTAACAGCAGCCTTTTTTAGCTCAAAGTAGCAGAACTTTGGATTTAGGCATTAAAGCACAAAGCCCAGTCCCTGCTGGAAAGCACTGTCTCTGCGTTTATAGCACAACCAGCATACAGCCACCGCACACGACAGAAGTGAATGCTGAGTCAACAAGGAGCAGTGCCCAGGTTAAAGAGCTAACTGAAACAACTATAAATTTGTGCAGTTTATAAAAAATCAAGACAATTCCTCTTCTCCCCGTCTGGTTAGCCATGGAGAAAAGCTTGAAAGTCATACTGATGGAGAAAGGATGCCTAAAGGTCCCCAAACCTAAGCCCAAGCTTCAAGGGAACACTTCACAAACTAAACTGCAACAAAGATTTATTCCTAGATACCCTTCCCCATTTTTTTTTCCAAATGAGACCAGTCTGCTACCTTGTTAGCGCTTCAGAGCTGCATTTAATTTCTCCATTAGATCCTGTAAACACCTCCTGGAAGGCCACTCCAATTATGACAGGCCATTGCTTATCCAGGTCAGGTGTTCACCGTGCTCGCTCCCAAGGGCAGCATCCCTGCAGGCCCAGCTCCAGATTGTGCTTAGGTAGAGTTCCACAATTTAAATGCATGCCACGCAAGGGAACAGGACTGTTGGTAAGTATTTATTCTGCTACAGCAAGCTCACCTGCATCGTCATAGTTTCGGAACCATGTTCTTTCTGAAACAGGCCTCTCTGGGCAAGGAATGATAAATGAGAAAGCGAACACAATTATCAGACACAGAAATAACGAGATGAAGAAGGCAGCAGTGCGCCACCGGGAGAGCCGAGACAGCTGCGATGACTGCTTGGTGATGATTCTTCTCTCAACAGAGTTTCCATGGTTCTCTTGAGCTTTTACATCCTCTGTCTTCAGAGGGTGGATCTCAGCTTCCGAGTCTTTGTTATCCATCGCAGCTCACTCATAAGTATCCAGACACCCTTCTCCACCTTCACCGCAACAACGGAAAGAGCAGTTAAAACACATTTTGGAATACAGAAAAAATGACAAAACATTCTGTTACTACCTGATATTCACACTGGAAACATTCAGCAGGAGGTGTGCAAGTCCGTGTACTGTCACACAGCTGGATACAAAGCGCCTCTGGTACCGGAGGTCTCCTACACAGAGCAACGGGGAGAGACAGCGGGACACAGAAAGAGCACTACTTCTTCTTCAGAGGAGGAAATCAGCTCTGCTAGACCCAGAACAAGGACAAAGAAGGCTATGGCTTCTACGCTGAACGGACTGGCTGCTCTGTAGGTCTGCCTCATGAAAACATGTCAAAAACTCCTTTTGCTGAAAAGACTTCTTGCCACCTCCTGCGTATTTCAGTCTGACTCCTGGCTGGATAGGTGAAAGGAAACACTTGTGACCTTTATTTCCCAACATAAAGATGTTTCCTGGTATAACGAGCACATGAGCTTCCCCAGGAGAGAAACAAACACCAACGTATTCCGCGTAGGAGCAAAACAAAGCTATTCAACACCATCCCCGATGAGAAACCACTTGATAAGTGTTGCAGCCCAGCCCTACAGTAGGCAAGAGAGCGATTACTTTCCTCCCTGGAGGAAAAGAAAGGCACAAATTGAGACTAAAGTTGGGCAAATTTGATTTCATCTGAATGGAAGAGGAGCTAACAACTGCTATTTTAGTTTCTCCTGCTATAAATCATAATCTAAAATTAAGGAAATTGCACTTGGGGAAGACAGGTTCCCCATACCCCAAATAATCGGATCACTTTTCTTCAGCTTGACTGAAAGGATCTTTCTGCAGGATAGGGCCAGGCTCCTCCCTCCCAGCAGTGAAGACGCTCAAAAAAAAAAAGGTCATAGTAAATGAAAAAATGACAAATACGAGACTGAGGAGGATAGGCAGGGTGAACAACTTCGAACAACTTCTGGCACTCGCAGGAGCATCTACATTTCCACAGGTAATTTCAAAGCAGCAAATTGTCAGACTGTCAGAATACCTTGAGCTACAGCTACAATAACAGAGGGGTTCTTTGCTAACTGTCTTCTAAAAAGGAAAAAAAAAACCAAAACTAGTCGGTTACAGAAGTCTGTAACATTACCCACAACGATAATAATAAAACCCAACTTTATATATAGTTTTCAGGCGTCTCTCTGATAGTGTTTCTTTAAAAAAATAGCAGAAGGGAAGAAACAAAGAATAACACATTCCAGTAGCCTTGGAAAAAGCTGCATGACAGTGTCATAAAACGTTATATCAGAGCAAATAAACATGACAACCAAGCCAATTTTCCACGACTGCACGCCAGCAGTCACGTGCCTAGATCGTCCGCCTGAGCAATTTACTTCCCCAGCAGAAAATAACTTAAACTCAGCACCAACGCACAATGCAGAGCGCTTGAGCTTTCAACTCCAATACCGAGGGGGCTCGTTATGCCTCATGTTTCATGCACGAGTTCACTGCTAGGTTCAAAGCGACAAAAGCCCGAGTGGCCAGGCTCCTCGGCGCAGGTGCTGCACCGCCTGACTCTCACCTCGCCGGGCTCCGGGTCCACGCCAGCGCATCGCCCCACGCCGCCTGTCCCCGCGGCAAGGACCCCAGAAGAGAACCAAGCAGCAAAGAGTAACTGCAGGAAAACCCCTCGCCGGGGCGGCTCACACACGAGGCACGTCCCCCCGGCCAGGCGAGTTCAGAGGTAGAGATGGCAAGTCCAGCGAAACTCAGCATAGAGAAGGAGTAGAGGAGCAACCGCTTCATGCTGAGAGCATTCCTGTCCCACTGCAGGGGGGGCAAACCGTTAAGGGGAACAAAACTACAGCAAGGCAGAAGGTCAAGCACGACTGGTGACCAGGACAGCCTGGCACGCTGCTGACAGCCACCTAGCCAACCTCAGCAGGTACTGAGCGTACGAGGCTGTAGCTACAAAGCACTTCAACCTAAGCACTCTGGCGTTTATTCTGCGACAGCACATCAAGTACAAGATCTCACTCTGGAGAATTTAATTCAGGCTGCGCAATACCATGCAAATTCAATTAAATCAATAATGTAGAAGCTGTATCTTCTCCCAGAGACCTTACTCCAAAGACCTCATCTGCCCTTCCCATCAGTCGACCAGCAACACCTGAGACAACTCCGTGAGGCTGGCTGCTTCAGAACCAACTGCAGCGCCTGGCACTCGACAGCGGCAGGAAGACTGCAAAGGGAAACGGGATGAAAAGAAAGAGCCGTTTATTCAGCCTCTCCCAGGCCCAGCCACGGTGGCAAGCTGAGCACTGCTTCACCGGCACAGCGGGGAGCCAGCCCCGCCGTCAGGAGGAGCCGCCAGCCCTCGAGCAGGGTCAAGGTACGAGGCCGCAGCCGCAGGCCGAGCAAATGATTTACTGGAGCGCAGCGACGACAGCCTCCGCCGTCACGGTAATGGGGGAAGAAGGCAGGAATCGGCCACACGACCTCTCCCGCGACGAGCCAGATGGCTCGCGCTGCACCCACATACCTGTCTTCACCGGCAGGGAGAGGTGGCCCTTGTCGAACGCTGCGGTGACGCTGCTGTGCCGCAGCTTGAGCGCAGCCCGAGCGGCCGCTCCAAACACAGCCGCCCGCAGCCACGGGGCGGGAAGCCAGGAAGCTTCTAGGACACGGTCGAGTGCTTCCAGCACCTGCGACTCTTCCTGAAAACAGCGCACAAGGGAGACCAGGCTTCTGCTCTCCCTAGTCCCAAACAGGCACCATCTTAACGCTGCACTGAAGGCGTATTTCTGTGAGTCACTATAAATGACACCATTGTCATCGAGACTGGGATGAGAACAACGGAAAAAAAAGGGATAATTATACTGACAGCCCCAGCAATTCCCCTTCTTTTGCAGCAACGACCCTAGGAGCCACTGATTACAAAGAGCCCTCCACCCCTTTAAAGCAGTTCCTTTCTCTTTTCTTTCGGGATTTGAATGCTGCCCTTTGCACCCCTGCCAGAGTATCTGGAGTGCTGGAACAATGACCACAAAGGTCAGCGGCAAAGATTCAAACAATGCAGGAAATCCCATTGCCCACAGTTGCCAAAGTACACGCTGGCAGCACATGAAACAGTCTGATCTTTGAACAACAAAGAAGTCTGGTAATCAGTTTAATTGAAGACAAGCAGCAAACGATAGTGCGTGCTTCAGATGATTTTACCATCCTGTAGCAGCCGACATTTTGTCTCCCTTTGGTAGAGGGCACGGAAAAACTCCCTGGAAGCATTAACGCACCCAAGCACCTTGCAATGAAATACGCGGTGACAGGACTGCGTGCTACTGCATTATGAACTCGTGCTGCCTGCACCAGATCTTGCAGCTAGTACCGGCTCTCTGCTCGGGGACAGGAGGAACCACATGAAAAAGACTTACTAGAAAAACAAATAATTAGAAACTGCACACGACATGCCTGACCCGAACCCGCACAGCCCAGAGAGTGCTGCGGTACAGCAGGGCTCTGTACCTCACCCGACTGCCTTTGCTGGTGCCCGCTTCCACCCACAGCGCCAGCTGGCCCCCCCGAGCTCTGAAGGCCGCTCGCCCGCACCAGCACGGCGAGTAGCAGCTGTCCCCGTTCAAAGCACAGGAGGAACCAACACCCGTTCTTGTCCCACGGCGGCAGCGATGCCGCTTTCATCACACAGTTCCCCAGCATAACTCACCTGCACGGGACACTGACCTTCCTCTTCTCCTGAAGCTACGGTGCAGCTTTGCAGATTTGATCTGAATCAAACCAGTGAAACTCGTGCAGCAAGCGGTTAATGCCAAGCTACAGCTAAATCTGAGACAAACTATCGTTGCCAGAGAGCTAGCACTGCTTGAGAAGTGCAGAGAACCGCATAAAGTCAGATGTATGATAACTGGTGACAGAAACCATTTAAGTATGAGTGTGGTGGAAGGTTTAACTCATTTTCCACCCATAAAACACTGAAACACATTCCTAGTTACAGTAATCTCACAAGACGCCAGTTCTTCCTGGAAATTTTCTAGCAATATATCATACCTAGATTTGACGTTCAACATGTTTACCTCTTTCACAGAGCAATTAAGTCAGATTATGACTGGCCATTTTAGAAACCCAAATACAGCACTTGTTTTTTGTGTTGTTTTGTTTTTAAACACCTTACAGGTTTCTTTTGTGCCAGCTGAAACCCCACACTGTAATCCACAATGACAAAATGGCTTCCAAACGCTGCTCTGTGTAAGGTGCAACACTCCCTTCGTGGCTGTCTTGCAAGTCGTGATGTGATGTACCGCGCAGCGCTGCAGTGAACTCGCTGGGCAGTCACCTGCTGCAACACCAAGACAGCAATGACATTAATGTGTCAATTTTTTCCCTTTTCTGTAGTTCTACTTACACCAGTATCCAGTCAAGAGGAAGTAACACTTAAGATCTCCCCAGACTGAGATTTTCCTCTCCAAATATACTCAGACTGCACTCCGTACACAAGGTTATAGTTCTGCTGGGTCATCGCAGCTCATAACTCTTTCTCGACGCAAAGCCACTGCCGCTGGCTGCAGGCAGAACTGCCGCAAGCAGACCATCGCCTTCTGACGCTGCGGGGCACCTCCTGCTCCTTCTGTCATCCTTACAGCCTTTGTAACGATACGGTTTGTAACTCAGACCTCGGGGCTCGGAACCAGCTGCAGTGCTGGCAGAGAGCTGTCCTTTCCTCCCTCCCCACATTCTTGCTGTTTTTCCTCTGTTAACGCGGTTAACACCAGGTACTTCTTAAATGATACTTAACCCTCCACTGCAGCCGCAACGGATGACAAAGAGCACTCACAGTAAGTGAATTAGAAACTTCTCCAGAGCACAAGCAAATGTAATCTCAGGAAGCGATACATCTGTCATTCGTATCAGAAAAGTCGTATTTTCCAGGGCAGTTTTCATTACAGACACAGGTTCAAGCGGCAAAACTTGATCTGTTTAGTCAAGAGCAAAACATTGTCCAGTATTTTCCCAAGATGGCAACGGGTAAAGCATAATTCTCTAAGACAAAGAACAGCATTAAAGCTGCAAAGCTGCGTGGAACTGATCATAGGTTAGGCCAGTAATAATAAGCAAGCAACAAAAACACATGTAATTTATCTTCCCAGAACTTACAAGCACCTCTGGATCAAAGCCACTCACCCTCACCCATTGCTGCAGATCCCTTGCGTCAGCCCTAAGAGCACGAGTTAGCAAGTTACATGAGCCCGTGGCGTCAGACACATCCCCACCGCATCCACAGGGCTTCCCAGCTCGCGTCAGAAGCTCAGCGACTTCTCCGCGCTGCCAAAGATTTAACAGATTAGGTACTTTGGGAAGATGACCAGGCATGAAAGCTCTTCAGAACACGCTGCAGTCATTTCATGTACGTTTATTAAAACGAAAAGAAGAAAGTACATTTTTAAAGCCAAGAGCTCGTTCCACAGATCTCCACTTACTGCACAGGTCACAAACTCCACGCTGCCCACTGGGCCCTTCCTGCCACAGACGAGCGAGGCTCACGGTAGCATGAAATAATGCCCTTCTGCCACCTGCTGCTGTCATTGTCAGCTGTCCCCAGGAGAGACCTCTCTTTTCTGCCCCCAGAAATTGGACTTTTTTTTTTTCTAACCACTTTTTCTCTCTTACACCCATACAAGGAGGAAGACCGCTCCTGGGCCATTCCAGCCACACGCTTGATACCCAACCTTGCGGAGCCGGTCAGCTTCCAGCCCCCAGGAACAGGGTCAGGCACTTAGGACAGCGGGCTCAAATTCCATGGGGCTGCCCCTCTGCTTGAAGCCTGGGACTCTCAGCAGACACACAAGAAGTTTTCACTTTCCAAAATAAGGAAAAAAAGGGTGGAAAAGAGAGCCCAGTTGGACACATTGAAATATTTTTGTTTCTGCAAGAAACATCCTAATTCATGCCTGTAGACCAAGCTTGTGATCTGCTGAGGAAAAGAGAAGCACACATTTGAAAATCCTCTCCAGGAATGATGTTGGAAGGCGTGTGCTGAGCTCTGCAGAGGCGGAGGGCTTCCTTGTACTTGTACTTTACGGAAATACAGACCCTCACTTCCAGGTGCTCACTAAGTGTCTCCTCAGGACTCCCGTGCAGCCTGCCAACCACTGTGGATTAGCAAACTCAGAGCAAAGGGAGGATCAGCACGACCTCGGCAGAGTCAAAAGCTTTTGCAAAAGGCATTGAAATCCCTCCCTGGCTCCTCCATGCGGTTTTGAGCGGCTTCGTGAGCTGCTCAGGGCGGACAGCGAAAAAAAGACGAAAGAAAGAAAAGAGCTGCGCTTCTTTTCGCAGCCCCGAGCCCCGTTCCCAGCGGCTGGCACCGGGCCTTTCCTCCCGGGCCGCGCTCCGACGCTGTCCTGCCCTCGGGAGCCGCCCCTGCCAGGC
>VXAL01012637.1:23305-43666 GCA_013399475.1 Chauna torquata
CCGCTCCCGGCGGCTCCCCCGCCCCGCGCGGTACAGAACAGCTCCCGGGTGTCAGAACGGAGCGGGCAGCGGGGCTGCGCTCGCTAACATGCACTAGGACGAACACACCGAGGGCGGCTGCCGCGCCGGGAGGAAGGGAGGCAAACCGAAGTCGCTAAGCAGTTTATCAGAGCCCCAAAGGAAGGAGAAAAAAGAAAAAAAGAAAAAGAAAAAAAAGCCAGAAAACCCCACCACACCGGACACACTGCTGCAGTATTTACAAATACTTGTATGCTTCCGCCGCGTGAAAATGGTAGGATTCAACTGTCTTAATCGAAGATGCCCGCCGTGCTGAGTTAACCGCTCGGCAGGGGCCGGGTTCACGCTCCATCGGCACGCGGCTGGGCACACCTAAGTGCTTCAGTTACACGACAATTCTCACAAAAGGTTGCTCCTTGGGGTTACAACTGTGGCTGGCACAGCAAGAATGCCTTCCTCCCCTATTTTAAAATAAACCTAGTTACAAATAAGCTAGTTACAATATGCAATCCCCCCCACCTGTTACTACGCAGCTGGTTCCTTGCATCCCAGCTGCAAGCCTCAGCAAGAGAAGTGGTACACACTGACACCTGCACAGGCAGTACCTCCACGGGGCTACTCCTCACCCTAGCCCTGCCACATCGGGAGCAGAGCTCTGCTCCATCCGGAGTCACCTCTGTCACTTGACCCATTTCCGCCTGACTGGCCTTTTAAAAACACCAACACTTTTCTGCAAGTCAGAAAACTTCATCTAGGAAGCTATTTTCTGACCGTTGAGTGCACAGTAAATAGGCAGACTAGTTGTCACTGTACTCCTCTGCATACAACAAATCAATCCAGATTTTCCCTTTGAGCACAATTTTTTACACCTAGTATCTGCAAAGGTACAGGGAACAGACTTGAGCGTATCTTAGAAACGTGCTCCAGACGGTTTGGTCACCCTCACAAAGGTGAACAGCTTCTGACACAAGGGCAGCAGGGCCAATTACCGTCTGCCTTGACTGGAACAGTGAGGCAACTCTCAAATGCTGGATACAAAAATGAGGTGGCTAAACACTAAAAAAAACCCAACCCTCTCAATTTATTTTAACATGTACAAGTAAAGAAAAAATGAATCAAATTAGAACCAGTGCTACTGATGTTCTCAAACTCCAACTGTGCAAAGGGTCAGGTAGATCTTTTGAAAAGGGCTTAAGTATTACAAACATCACAGCAGCTCAGGTTTCCAATCACAGCACTATCTCTAACTGCCGCGTTCATTGCATCAAACACAGTGTGTGAACCGCTGGCCTGAATTGAAAACGATCCGTCAGATTTATTTATTCCTACTAAAACAAAATCCTGTTAAACAGTACGTAACTCTGTGTCTCTACAAACTCACAGCTATCTGCCAAACAATAAAAATTCAAAACTACAAAAGATGAGTTGTATTCAGTAAATATAAATGGGAAATTTAGGCTTTGTGTAGAATGTTTATCAGACTATTTACAGTGCAACACAGATCATTTGAGTTCAGATCTCGCCAGCTTCTCTCTCTTCTGATCTCTTGGAACGAGATTTGCCATTTGTGCTCTCGTGCCGCCTCTCAGAAGAGCTCTTCTCTTTCCTCTCTCTGTCTCGTGACTTCTCTCTTGAAGATCGATCTCTAGAAGATCTAAAGTACAAAGTAAACCATCTCTATAAGCTTCACAACTGAAAGAATTTGAATATGCATAAAATAGCAAAATCTTTCCTAATGGGGCTACGGCATAACACAAGTTTCTTACAAAAATGTGCCTGAGTACTGTAATGTAAGGAGTAGTATCGCCCAAGATAGGAACTCGGGTCCCTCTACAAGCTTTTTGTAAGAGAACGCTCAGTTTTGCAGCAGCAAGCGCATAGCAGAGCCTCTGTTAAGTCTCTCCTTAGAGTAATCCTTTCAAAGCTGCTGCCACAGGGCTGTTCTGGAGGTGTTCCCTGGGCCCCTTATTTGTTTCCTGGGCCATATTAAAGCGCCTGCAATTTCTTCCTTGTCTATCATTCAGCATTGTTCGTGTCTTTTATAGTGTTTTTTGGTTATGCTCTAAGCCTTCTGCTCCACTGCTTTAAATACCAACTGTATTCTTTGGTTTCAAATGCTGGCTCAGTCCTGGGCTTTTGTCACTTTGCATCTTGACAAGCACAGTCTTTGGCATCCCAGGTTCAAAGTCAGGATGACACAGATTGTTATTCAGAACCCACAACAGGGGCAAATCTTTTCACAGCCTGCCCAGATAGCAGCGCTGCACTGTGTCAGCCCACACAGAATCAAGCAGAGGCTTTCATACTAGGTCCAATCTTAAAAAGCTCTTATCCTGTATGATTCACGCCAACTGCTAGAAATCAGCTTATCAAGTAGGTGCTGGCCCTTTACTGTCTCTAGCAGCCCACACGCCTTCAGAACTAGGCAGAGGCTTTCAGAGACCCTGCACAGCCAGCACATTGTGCTCTAGGACTCAGCACACAGGTCCTACTTTGCAGTCACAAGAGGACCTGGCAGGTACCTTACAGGTTCCAGCTTTCATTCACGTTGATGTTAAGGTTTGGAACTATTGCACAACTATTATATTAAAACCTTACAGCCCTCTGTATCACGAGCCATTTCATTTTCATTACTTTAAAATTGTGTCATTTAACTGGAAGACAGGAGACAACATGAGCCTGTTTGATCAGATTAACTCTTCCTGTCCCCACAACAACTCCTGTTGTCCATAGCTGCCTTACCCTGAGACCTCCAGATCCCGTGACAGGCTATTTCTTTCTAGAAGCGAGACCTCAGACCAGCAGAACCAGAACACAGGTTTCGTTAATTCTCAAAGTGAAAACAGAAGCTACGCTCTTTCAGGGAATAGGGTTTTTCTGTGTGCTCACTTTGTTTCCTTAAACTGACCCTGGTCTCTCCCCAGCTCTCAGGAATTTTGTGAAAGTATGTCAGCCAGTCCTCCTACAACCTCAATGGGCTGCATTGAATGTGTTCAAGGTTTTCGAAGTAATCCCTTACCTGCTCTTTAGTAATAGTTATTACAGGGTCTTCCTCACTTCCTAATTGTCCAAACTTCTTTTCTTTATTTTTCATGTTCAAGACAGATTTAAAAAACGACTTTAGTATCTCAGCCATTGGAGAATCAACAGTATTTACACCCCCCCTCAATTATTAACAGACTTACGTTTTTTTCAGACCATTATTCCCCTCCCCTTCATCAGGTATCTTTAAAACCTGTTCTTACCCCTTAGCTAAAGTGACACAAGACACAACAGTAGGTTTGTTTCTAGAAATGTACTTAAATGGTCGTGCCTAATCAGGTGAGACCTTGCTGAAGCACTCCCCTATTAACTAAGAGCATTAAAATAAAGGCTAGATATAATTTCAGCAACGACCTGGTGATATACTTGCTCCTGGGCTTGGAAGGGCTGTAAGGAAACACCTTGTTTCATTCCAATTTTGCTAATGCTCCTATATACACATGCTTGCTTCATCCTTCCTCCAACACAGTGGGTGTTTTCCTGAGTTTCAGAAGAGACTTAAAGCCCTTTTTCAGACTGTGGTTTCTCCTCAGTGACAGGAGAATAGCACACTCCTCCTTCCAGCTGTCTTTCTTCCTCATCCAATGGAGATTTGTAAAGAACCGTCTCTCAACCAGCCTTCTTGTTACCCTAACAGAAGATCTCCCCCAGTTCCCAAATCATACACTTTCTTCCCCATGCGAGCTCTGAGAGCAGGAAGCTGGGAAGCAGAAGATTCTTTCACAGGCTTCTACATTCCTGGGGAGGCTGAGTGAGCACCAGCAGGCCTTTGAGCTGCTGCTTATGCAAGAAAACCAGCGATTTCTCAAGGCTCAGCACTGCAGTTCAGGGAATGACAGTTCCATCTCCTAGACTCTGCTCGCAAGCTGGGACCTTGCTGTGCAGTTACTGCTCTCACATGAGAGCATCTATACATTGCCACTGGGAAACGCTGCTTTGGCCCACGAGCTGGTACAGGACACTGCAGCTCCTAACTTGAGAAACCGGTCATACTCCTGCTCACTCTACGGGATCAGAGGAGGCTCACTGTGATGCCAGGGGCTCCCCTTTCCAGAAGCACTTGTGTGAGGAATACATACTTGTGTTTTGAACTCCTGTCTCTGGACCCCCGTCGGTGACCTCTGCTGTGGCTGCGGGAGCGGCTCCGGTGGCGTCTGTGTCGGTCTCGGGACCTGGAGCGAGACTTCCGCCGTTCACGGGAAGCTGATCTCGAGCGTCTTCGCCTCCTATCCCGAGACCGTGATCTGAAGAGAACACAGATTGCCTCAGACTCAAGAGATGGGCCAGTACGTCGGATTGGTACACCTGTGCCCATCTCACAGACACTCCAGAGTAACACGTATCCAGAGCATCAGCCCTCACACCCTCAGCTACATCCCTGCCCAGAAAGAAGGCAAATCACCACCCCCAGGGTGAACATACTCCTTCCTGGGCTCATGCTACCAACAAAATGCCAAAGGGTGGATTCCAGTTGCTGGGAAACTTATGAAAATCGCTCCCACCACTAATGTGAGCATGTGTTGATGCCTAGAGCACAGCCTACCAGCTGTGATACAGGCCTCACTTTGAAGAAGCAGAAGAGAAGCCAAAATAAAGCTGTAAGTGAAATTACCATAACCTGTATGGCAGTCTGCCAAAAAGAGTCTCCCTTGTACTGCACTTTCAAAACACATTTGCTTCAATCTGCTCTAAAAACAAAATAAAGGATGCCAACGTACACGGAAAACAGTAGAGAAGACTTCCAGGTACACGATCACTTATGGAATGCTGGCATACCATTAAGGCGAGCTCTTCACAGAGATGTTGGGGCTTTCACCTTGAATCTCTGTATTTTTTACATCTGAGGTATTATATATGTACTAGATACATTTCAGACATTAAAACTACCAAAGCGCATTAGACATTTATTGAAAAAGTCACCAAGTATGTTCTTAGACTGGTCCTCCGGAGCTCACAGCACCCTCTGCCCTGAGTGCGCTAGCCAGCCTCTGCTTCCTAGCCCAACCAGTGACACGAAGTTACACAGCACTGCGGAAGTGCCCAAGCAGTAGTTCCCATTTCTTTCAGGGAGCATACAAAAAGTCCGTGGCACAGCATGAACTCCATTTCTGAGACCCATGAAAAACCACAGTAACTAGATAAAAACACAAATAGCCATTTGGCAGAACTGCACACTCACCTTCGACGATCTCTATTTCTTGATCCAGACCTAGAAAGAAGAAGAGAGTTATGTGAGAGAACGTATGGCATGGTATAGTATAGTCAGTGGGTCTTTCCCCCATTAAACAACCCATTCACCCTGGCAGGAGCAACAATAATATGCCAATTAATATGTCAGTTAAAAAAGCTTGCCATACAAGCCATAAAACATTTTATTAGCTTCAACTGGGAGGGGGGAAAGGGTGGTGTCACAGAATTCTCAAAAACTGAAGAATGTTGCAGAAAACGAGTTTCTGTACCATACACCGTACTGTACGCTGTAGAAACATTAATTTCTACAGAGCTTGTTGGGACAGTTTCTCAACTCCATGCAGAGCCTTCTGTCAGAACAGGAAAGACCTACAAACCAGTCCCAGTCTCTGGTAACACAGCACCACGATGCACCTTTTCAACTTTAAATTTGCTGCGCATATTCACCATACACTTTTTACCCTCTGCAGTCTAACATCAACTAGGTGAACGTTTGCATGAAAAAGTGCCACTCTCCAGTCATAGATGGGCCAGACACTTAACAGTTTTCTGATTTTTGGTTCCTTTGAGGTAGCTGCACATTTAAAAACAGTTTTTAATAAAGGAAAAATGCAGCGTTTTCTCACTCATCATGAGTATTTAACAAGCATTAGATGGAAACTTGCATCAGTAATTTTTTTCCTGTTTGGGAAAGATGAGCTAGAATAAAGAAAAGAGGAAACAAACATAGGAAGAATATTACTGAAAAGTAACATTCTTCATCCCAGATTATAAAGCAACTTGAGAAGACTCATTCAGGTCTCATTCTGCCTCGCATTTCCATGGCTTCAGAGCTCCTTTATGGTGCTCTCTGCTTAACTGTAGGCATTAGCTTTTGACAGTCTGTAAATAACAAAGCTACAGTTCTTTCAACTTCTGAAGCACCCTTACTCAGCACCACTCAAACAGCCACTGGGCCTGAAAGACAACGCCCTTCCTTTTTCTCTATGGCCACATTTCAAAGCCAGCCTACCTCAGAACTTCACACAGTCTGAATGGTCTCTTTGTGCTTTAACTGAAAAGTAGCCAGCCTCTGTTTAGTGACTTAGAGACCGGCACTCTTAACCTCTCCCATCTCCCCACTGCATGTGGACTCCCAGGGGATGTTTCAGCTACACAGCCACAGAGCTGTTTGGCAGCATAACAGGAGATGCAGCTGAAAGTTACACAGACAAAAAAAAGCGAGAGGGAAGCATCTACTTCACTAATACCGTTTAAAACCATACCTGGATAAGACAAGGTTAAAAGAATCAATGTGCGCTGACATTCCTCAACAATGAAATGGCATAGATCAATCATGGTAGAAAAAACCAACAGTTTAGGAATTCAGGTAAAAGGACTGTAAGCAAGGTGGAGCTGAACTTGGGAGTCAGGTGAGAAAGCCCTGCACTGCGGCCATGCACGACAAGACCAGATGAAGGCAAAGCTGATAAACCAGGAGAGCAAGGCAACAGCCACACACCCACTTTTTCATGTAACAGAACCTGACAGAGCAGCAGGACCTCCTGTAGATGCCTGGCAGGCAGTTGTATTTTTTGGTGCTTGTCATTACTCCAAGTTCTTAATGTTCTTTTCCTCCTGGTCACTTTATTCTGAATCACTGGCGCACATATCCACAGAAGGCCATCCCACATCCCCTGAAAAGTCTGCCTAGTTGCCCTTCTGTGACTATGATCTGAGTGAGGGTACGCACAATAAACTCCTGATAATCCCTTCATAGTGCTAGGCTTCAGAAAATTCATGAAGCATCCAAAAAACCTGCGCTGTCCTTACTAGCCTGAACCAGTATACAACAGGACACAGCAGACTGCTATCCAGCAAAGTCAAAGCTTGTGCTTTTTTTTTTTTTGGTCCCATATCACAGAGGCTATGTGCTGAGTTTCATAATCTGTATTTTGCCAAATTTATGACAAAGGAAATCCATCTGGCAACTCCACACAGTCTTGTTTGCTGGTGTACTCAATAAGCAAATACCAAAGCCCGCACCTCCAAGCATACAATCTCTCCAGAGAATTTTAGTCTTAAGAGATCACCAGTGACAGCAGTCACCAGCAACACCAAACAACACAGGACAGAGTCTGTATTTACCACTAGGGGTGACAAACCAGTTCACTCATTCCTATGTGGAAATCAGTTTGACTAGTTAATAAAGTCTCTAAGAGTTAGAGTTTTGCAAGCCCATCTACAGGCTTTTGTAATACGTCACAGTGCCTTTAAGCCACCAAAGACTTCTCAAAGTCAAGTGGCATTCTTCCTCTTACTGAATATCTCCACGAAGATGCTGCACATGAAGATATGACAACAAGAGTTATGCAGGAAGCATGTTTTCTGTGGTTCCTTAACTATCGAGCTCTGCTTAACATAGGTGGTGTCTTAAGTCGGTAGAAGTCACTCATCTGTTTTTGATGGAAAAACACCCCTGTAAGCATGACTTTGCACAGCACCCAGAGGAGCAGGTACTTAGAAATCAAGAAAGCTGTGCTCTAGTCCCAGTTGACGCTAACTGTCCACTGGGAAAACTATTTTCCTTCTTTGGGTCAAGTTCCCATTTTAGAGAGGAAAACAATTTGACCTCCTCTATACGGCACTCCTGGCTCCACCATAACACGTTTTTCTTTGGCATCTGAACAAAGGAGCATAGAGGTGTCTCCACAAAGAGCAAGAGCAAAGGCTGGCCACAGTCTTTAAGTAGTGCCAAATATGAAACCAGCAAGAAATCAGACCTCAGGCCAACTCAACGCAGTTCTTAAAACCATCAAATTTAAAGCATTAAATATTAAAAAATGTTCTTCAAAATCCCTTATCAGATACATCCATATATGTGCTACCTGTGAACACAAGAGGCTTCTTAACTCCCAGGAACTGAGATTTTGGAGAAGAAAATACATTAAAAAACCCATACATGCCACAGAAGGAAGAAAGTAAGCATTCTGGGGAGATGCAGACCAAGTAAGAGATCCAGAGTGCTCTTCCTGAAGGCAACTGTTGGACTGAGCAAGTTTCATGAAGAAACAAACTCCAGGAAGAAGAGAGACAGACACACTAAGTCCAAGTTAGCAGTCATCCTGCTGTGGGTCAGAAAGAGCCTGCCACGAAGCAGCTGCATAGGAAGCTATTTCTTGTCTCATTTCCATCTTTCCCTCTGGACCAACAACATAAATCAGTCCCATTCATCTAACTCCTCAGTTCAGCAGCCAGTTCCAGATTCTGCAGCTCCCAAGTACAACTGCGTTATTGACATCTGGCACGGAGGCCAGAAAGTCAAGAGGCTCGTCAAAGTGTTGCTGTTCAGCAGAAAGCTGCAACATGAACTAGCACTTCCTACGACACCAGGCAATCCACACCAAGAGAGAATCCGTATAAAACAGCCTAATCAGAGAATGAGTGACAACCTGGGGCCTACATCTTCACAACAAAATCACCAAGCCACAGACCACAGAAAAACAAACTGCTGGTACTTGTTTGCTAGCATTTCCAGAAATAATAATATCCAGAGACCAGCACTACCTCAGAGCATCCTGTGGTCGTGTACTCATATGCCTCAGAGACAGATGCCTGAAACACTCTTCAATTGACACTGAGGGTCAAAAAGAGCTCTCCACAGGCAACAAGGTGGGTTTTTTGGATGCATGAAGATCGCGAGGATAAACACATGAGGTAACTGGCGAAATGCTGTGACGACAAGAACAGCACTCCTACGCAGCCACTTCCTCTGCACGACCATTGCAAATAAATAACCACTCTCTTCACACCAGGCTGTTTAAACACCAGGAAGAGTTAGTTCTTCCAGTTCAGCTGCCAAGAGGCAGAAAAGCTTGTCATGAGACTACGAACAATGTAGCCACTCCCAGGCTCAAGGATTATACATGCATGAGCAGAAGGTGACACATGGCCACAACCACCAGAAGCAGCCACTCCTCGGGATCCCTCTGAGCAGAACGGCCTAAGCCTGGGCAGCGTTTCCAAAGCTGTGCCCAAAGCACCTCACTGTTACTATAGAAAAGCTTCTGAGTAAGACAGGCAGCCTGCCGCCTGGCTTATGGATACTAGCTCCACTCTGCTGTCATCTCCTAGCCTAGAAGTGAGGAGGGCTGTCCAGAGAATTTTTGTACAACCAGAGCCATTTGAACAGACCCAGCATTCATTTAGTTTTCTCACTCCGATGCACTAGATGAGGTCATTTCATCCAGACTCCCAGAGACAGGAACTAGACCAATACCAGCCTGAAGACTACATATTTTCTGAGCTCCCATCTTTCAAATACACCATGGAGGTTAAAATAATTCACAATCACTCTAATGGGATTTTGCACATTTGTTTTCATTTCAAATTGAATGCCAAGGTGCTCACACAGCATCCATGTGCAACAGTTGATCCAGCAGCACATGCTGCCTTCCTGCAATACTCAGATATAAGACATCGGCTTATTTCAAAACCAGCTTCACAAGCCAGTTATCAGCTTTCACCTACCGTCTGCCCATTCTCTCCTCCCGTTCTCTCTCTTCTCTCCGTCTCAAACGATCCTGGTTTCTCTTTTCTTGCTTTTCTGCCACTGTTTTCTAGAAAAAAGTTCACATCATATTTCAGCCATACAGTAACAGGACAGAGAGATCTGCAGGGAGACTGTTCAGGCAGTAAGACAAAGAACTGTTTCACTACATTTTATGTGGTAGTCAAGATCTCCATCAAGGCTCTCATTTTCCTTACACCTTCACCAACGTACATTAGCGCAAGAAATGCCACTCACTACTCTGCTTTGAGTGCTTGTGCTCTAAGTGACGAGCCCATACGCTTTGGGGCAAGGGGCTGTCTCACCACGATTACACACAGCACAGCACAACACAACAGCGCTCTGGCCTTGTGCCAGTGATCAACCAAGGCACTGACCTCAACATACTGCCAAACGAGTACAGCACAGGAATCACAACTCTTGCTTGAGCAGGCTAAAGGTTCCTGTTCGCGAGCAAGGCCAGTACCACACTTTCATTACAAACCTTTCCAGGAAACTTCTAATCAACACTTCAGCTACTGAAGACCTCCTCCATTGACAGCACTATATGAAACTCCAGTTAAAGCACTTCTTTAAGAGTTCTCAAAGTGCTCTTCAATAGTCAAAAAACTTGCAGTGACAAATTTCAGCCAAACTAATGGAAAGACCATTGGTACTATCATGTGTATTTAAGGAAGAAATTACAGCAGTGGTCTGGTTTGACTAATTCTAAGGGTACAACATCAGTTACACAGAAATTACAGAACAGAATGCAATTTGAGTCTAGGCAAACCTCTATTCGAAGTTTCAGAGATTCTGAAATCAGAAATTTCTGGACTTATACAAGCACTCTAAAGAATTCTGTATGAACTTAATATTAAGTGTTGAATGTCTTCAGAACTAAAAGAAGGTTTAAAACAGACTAGATTACCCTCAGCTGATCCAGTTTCTCACGAATCTGAATGAAACCCAAGTGTAATTTGCCTCCGAAGTGGTCAGCAAGACGCCGGTCGTTGTCATGGAGACCAAGATATGCTGAACAGACTTCACACACACGCAGCTTCTGCTGCTGGAAGCTGGATGCAGGCATTGAATTTCGGTATTCTTCCTGAAGGGAGGTTAAAAAAAAAAACAAAAAAAACCGGGCAAATGTCAGGGAGCCCTTACACAGTCACAACCCTCCAGGGAAACCCCTGCAAAGAATTGCCCTGCTGCTTCCAAGGATCATGAAAGCACCCTCAACATAAAGGAGGTGCCACACAAAACACTTTGTGAGCACAGCCAACCTGAACAGTCTATCCCGACAAGTAACTAGTGACCAAATATTTCAGAGGAAGAAGTGCCACCCCCACCCCCTTCATCTCTCTTCACCAATTAAAAGTTTCTAAAAAGCTTTCGTTCATCACACGACACTGACAAGTGCTTGCTGGCACACTGCTGAAAGAGGAAGTGCTGGCAAAATAGGAAAAGAGGTAGGAATCGCCCAGCTGTTTATCACGTACTCAGCCTAGCTCAATCAGCTATCATAGTTCACAGGAGAACCAAGGCCATACCTCTGCCTCTTTCTTTTTTGCTCGGACTTTTTCCACCTCCATCAGGATCTTTTGAGACTCATCAACATTCCCTTCAGCTCCCAGCTGTTCAGCTTTAGCTAGGAGTTTTCCAATGTCTTCATTCAGTTCATGTACTTTCTCCGCCTAAAGAAAATAGTTTGGGTTTTTTTTGTAAGACAAAAACCTTGCCAAAGATTGCAGGACAAATATTCCTTTTTCTCTTTAAATAAAGAAAGAAAGAAACAAACATTTAACATAAGCCATTGTCGGAAGTTGACCATAAAACTCCAAAAGTCAAAGGAGTCCCAACAAAAAGGAACTGGTGGGCCAAGTACAGGCTACACAGCCACAGACAGGTAGTAAAGGGAGAAACCGTATGTCAACAGGACATCACCAGTTCTGCTACAAACAGTGGCACATTCCTGGCTTACAGGACAGGAGAGACTCCACAAAACCAGGAAATGTTTTGTACTGGCCCGATGAAAGAAGTTCCCAAAGAGGAAACTACAGGAGCATTTGCTACATGAAAAGATGACAAATCATGGGATGGATTTACTATTCTAAGCTGTTAGATGAACATGGAATAGGGGAGGAAAGCCTATATACTTTATGGCCATGCTAAAGCAACATTTATTTAGAGTTCATATTTTACCTTACTATGGCCCTCTGAACTAATAAGTTTTTCACAAGAACAGCCAGAGCAGCAGTTGAGGATGATGGCTGGAATCCACAAGGTCTTTGTGGAGCCCAACTTCCCAGTATCAGTGGTTTCAGAGACAGCAGAGCACCAGTGCTCTTGCACAGGCTTTCAAAACAAAGCTTTAATGAGAGGACAATACCTTTGCAGACACTTCAGCACTGATCTCTTCCTGTGTCTCAGCCAGGCGTTTCTTAGCCAGTTCTGTTCTCCTATCACACTCTGCAATGAAGGATTCCAGGTGATCCATAGCCTGCACGTTCAGACAAAGAATTGTGAATCAAGATGCTCTCCATTTCAGATCTAGATTTGACAGCCAACAGCTAGCTGGTGCAATCCCTATACAATGCACAAACAACTTCAAGAACGGATGCCTTGAGAAAAAAAATACATGACACTTTGCAGAAAAAGTAAAAATTGATCCCAGCCCCTAAGCCTGTCACCTGTCTGGAACCTGACAGTTCCTTTACTCTGACACATAACAGGATGCTCACACAACCGCTGCTTTGCACTGTAACTTCCACTGCATAAGCAACAGGTGCAAAGATGAAAGCACTGCACGAAATTGTAAGACAATTGTTCTTCCACTTGATTTGTACCACTGCAGAAAGCTAAATCTGGCCAAAAGTGAAGTCACAGAGCAGAAGGCTTTTAATGTTAATTCTCCTTCTGGGACAGGTCACCAGGTTACAATGACCTGGTACAGAGCAGCAACTGTGGGATGCAAGGAATACCAGAATACCTCAGCTAGCTGGACTAATGGGGTTGCAAGGGTCATAATTACTTTTACAATTTAAAGTCAGCATCAAGCTGACATTTGGGAAGGAGCTGCACATTCCTGCCAGACAACACATCAAATAATAGGGTTAGCTGAAACACCCACTGAGTTCTATTGTTCAGCCAAATAACTTCAAGAGGCAGTTTCCACAAAAAATAACAAAAAATTCTCCATACTTACATCCAGCTCAAAAAATAGGTCTCTCTCTTTACTTGCAATCTCATAATCTGCTCTCAATGCCAAGTCATGGATCTTTGTACACTCTCCCAGGTCCATTCGCTGTTGAAAAGAAAAAGGAAAATCAATGTAAGAACCCCCCATTATGGCAGCAAGCAGCACACTGAACTCTCAACAGGTGCACCTTATCAAAATAAAGTCTCTCTAGAAAGAAGTGCTTCCTCTTAACCTGTCAGTAACAGAACTAGCCAGAAGAACCACATGCTTGCTAGAACCACTCTTCCGGGAGTTCCTGGGACTACATTAAAGCACCCCAAATATTTTAAGTCCAGTCATACTCCTGCTCTAGGTCACAGCACAGCCTCAGAAATGGTTGGGAGAGAGCTGGGAGGGCACAGCATGCTGCAGCAGGAGCTCCTTCAACAGGAACCAACTCCAAACACCTCTTATTTTGGAGCTACAGCACAGCAAAACACAGCTTTGTACCCTAGGTTTAAAGCTCACATGGAAGAGCACATCTGCATCAGAAAGAGCCTCAGTAACACTGAAAGATACCAGATCACAGAACGTAGATGGAACGCTTCCTAGAAAGAATGAAGGGCTTTAAGGTAAAAAGGGGTACGGGCAGTAGAAAAGCACAACCCCACGCTCAGCTACAGCAGACTCATAATTCTACAGCTAGCCCTTACTATATTCAGCTGCAGCCGCAATTTTAAAACCCAGCAGCTCAACAAAGCTAATTCCTACGCACGCAGCCATATTAGTGTTTCTGTCTAATGACAGACTTCTGGAGAGCATCTCCTTTCCCAGAAAGCCCTGATTTGCATGCTGCCCTTCACTTCCATTGCAGTTAATGCTATTTAAATTTGTTGGGTTTTCCCAACCTAGTAGCTAACAGCCAAATAACTGAATTTAATTATGCTCTCAAAACATGGAAATGGCATTTCTACATTATCAATATGTAACAGAAAACATCCCTTGCTCTTAAAACAGAAAAAGAATATGGCGTTTTTGAAAGCCAAAATAATAAAAGACCTAAGTGTGAGCCACAGTGAGCTGTACAAACGGCAGGGTACATGTCGTCTCATGAAGGAACATCCCAGCCAGCCATCTTCTTCTCTCCCAGTCACCACCAGTCCCAGAGAGCCCAAACGTAAACAAAGCACCACAGGTGTCAACTCACCGAAGCCAGAACTGCAGAAAAAGCTAAATACAGCTAAACTGGGACCAATGCAGAATCCCTGCAAAACTCCACAAACTAAAGCTGGGGGTGCCAGGGACACAGAAGTGAAGCAATGCATTTGAACAGCAGCAGTGGAAGCGTTGAGAATGAAGCAAAGAAATCCAAGCAAGCTCCACCAGGTAATGTTCGGGTTTTCAGGAGTTACCTTTGTTAGTAACTTTTTTTAAACAAAGAAAACTATTCAAGATGACTTGCCACTATTTAGTCTTCCTCATTTTGCTCAGATTTACCAGAAACAGGAGGGCACAGACAGCAGGCTACACATGCTGCATCCAGGAATAGTCCTGTTGAGCTCTCTAATGGTGGAAATTTAATGCCTACAAAAAACAATTGTTCCGGTACTTTCGGAGCTTAATAACGTTCATCTTCAGGCAAGCTTCTTCAAGGAATGCTAAAGAGCTACTGTAATTTTACCACAAAAAAACTTCCCACAATATTTGAGCATGACATGATTTAAATCTTTTATTCTTACGGTCATCCTACTGAAATCCCTTTCCAGTACAGGGAGAAAGGGCAATCCTCCACGGGATTGTCACAGATCGTAAGGACTCTTATCTGAACTCTTCTTGCAAGCTCAGCCACTAGCCCCACATCAGAAGAGGAGCTCCAACTCAAAGCTTCAGAAGAGTCAATGTGTTCTGTACTCCTCTCGCTCTTCGTTAAAAGGCAACAAATGTCTCAGCCTCGTCCTCTGAGGGAGAACACCCAGGTTTCATCAGCACACAAGCCTCAGGTCTTCCTCCAAATCCTTTCAGATGATCTAGCTCCATGGAGATTTTCACATGTATTGCTCACTTCAGGTAAGATCACTAGCCCTTCTGTGTCAAAGAATCCTCTTGTCTCATCAGGGAGGCCCGTCATCAAATACTCATCCTTTCCAGCAGTGATCGCGACTTGCTCCAATCAATACCCATGACTGGTTTGTGGTACAGGTGCTTGAGATGGCAAAGCCTGAGTAAAGACTTAACTCTCCATACACACACAGATTTAATTCATTCAGATGCCACTGAGAATTAGTCCTGCTCATGTTTGCTGCACAATTCACTTCCTGAGGTATCCCTTAGAGCATCACTACTGACCTGTTAACTCACCCGATGGTCTCTTTCCATGAGGAACGTTCTTCAAAAGTAATCACAATTGTGGAGTTTTGCTCAAGTGCAAAAAGATCCCCATGAAACAATTCTGCAACCTACAGATTTCGGCTCTCTCTTATCTCCCACTGGGGGACACAGAATCACAGAATGGTTAAGGCTGGAAGGGACCTCCAGAGATCATCTGGTCCAACCCCCCTGCTCAGGCAGGGTCACCCAGAGCACCTTGCACAGGATGGCATCCAGGCGGGTTTTGAATACCTCCAAAGAAGGAGACTCCACGACCTCTCTGCGCAGCCTGTTCCAGTGCTCTGTCACCCTTGCAGGGTGAAGTTCTTCCTCATATGGAGATGAAACTTTCTGTGTTTCTATTTGGACCCATTACCCCTTGTCCTATCGCTGGCCACCACTGAGAAGAGTTTGGTCCCATCCTCTTTACATTGTCCCCTCAGGGATTTGTACAGGATCATAAGATCCCCTCTCAGTCTTCTCTTCTCTAGGCTAAACAGGCGCAGCTCGCTCAGTCTTTCCTCATAAGAGAGATGCCCCAATCCCTTAATCATCTTTGTAGCTCTACGAAGTAACTTCCAGTAACTTCCTTGAATGTAATTTCCAAGTAACGTTCTACCTGGACAGCTTTCAGACTCATCTGTCCACTCATTAGTGAAATGAGAAATTCAGGATTACCAGATGATAACAACTCCAAACATGCTGCAGTACTTCCAGTGACAGAAACACGCGTACTACTTACTGCAGAACTCACTCACCGCAGGCCACCAGCAATCTACATGACACCCTGATAACAGTACATGGGCATACTGGAAACCTAACTCACGTTCTTCCAGAATTTTCCACCTTTCCCATGGAGACCAATAAGAGAACCATTACAGCTTTTCAAATGACAAGTTTAAATGAGTTTCTTGGGCCAAAAAAATAAATTCACAGGAAGAATAAGCCAAATTAAAATTAGGGCTCTTACAGCCAGGCACATTGGCCCACCTAAACGAAGCAAACATCAACACGCCTCCTGCGGCTTTCAGGAGTAGTCCACAGCTTTACTTAAAGTCTGGACTCCTTCTCTTACTCTGCACCTGAAGGTCAGTCGGGGGGACTTCACATTTCACTGAGCATTGCTACTGACCAGATCCGGTTCCCTGCTCAACTCCAACCAGCCTCCCACTACTTAGAAATATCTGCATTCATGAAGGATGCAGCAATAACAGCGCCTTCGGGGGAAGGATGCATTATAACCGTTACCACAAGGCTTGGAGCATCTGTTGGAAGCTTCCAAAAAGATCCAAGGTCCCGATTTCTACAATAACACGCTTCCAGAGATAGATGCTACCCCATCCAGTTAAGGCCGATTCACCCATACGCCTCTTCCATTACTGGAGCACTGTAAGATGCTGGTAAACCCAACTGGGTTCACAAGCAAAGCCTGGACAATTCAGTTACGTTTCGTTCTGTGCTGGTAGTGCTGACAGCTGAAATGTCGATCCCATTCCAGACACCACGTGTTCTTTCAACACAGACCTGTGGCACCAACACATTTTCTTGACCCCTTCAAGAATCTGCTGTCAGCAGTGCTGAGAGCTCCACAGCCACTTCAAGGCCACCACAAGATCGTTTGAGTGATCCACAAGATCACTTGCACAGAAGCGGTCTTCCTTCTTGCTCCTGGGCGAGATTTCTGATTCCACAGCAAGAATAAAGCGACAAGTCACTGCACACACACAACAACAAAGCAAAGGACTTCTTGATGTGCTTCCCTATCCCAGGAGATTTGCAATGCATTTGAACATCTTAGACTTCCTCTGTGCTTTGACACTAGCTCCAAAAGTCAGGAACATCGCTTAATTCGACCCCTTCAACTCACCATTTACCTTCTTCCTGGAAACACGTCAGAAGAGCTGGAAGGCAACATGCATCTTCAAAGAGCTGTTGTAGAGTCTCATGTCAAAAAAACACACCCTAACCCACCGTGACTTGCACAAAGGATGGGAATGAGCAGAAGGTGATTTAAGTACTTTAAAATTCTGAAACAAAGTGAGGTGATATGGAGGCTGATGGAGTGACTGCTGGAAAATACATCTGAGCTTCAAATTTTTGCCCTGCGCCCCTTATGACAGTTCAAAAATACAAAGATTTGCATTCAACTCTTCCAGTCTTACTCTGCAGCAACAGCCACTTAAAAGCTAAAGTTTGCATGCTCAGAGCCAAGGCAGCTTTTGCTAAAGCTCTTTCTGCTAGCGCTGCCATCCAGTCTTGCCATCGCAGTGATACAATCCGAGGAAGAACTGCCAGTCCTTCCCTTTGTTGGTAACCCACTGTGTCAAACCCAGCTCTTGAAATAACAGAAGAAAGGGCTGTAAATAATGACTGCGTTTTTAAAAAAAACTCTGGTTAAGTGGATGGACGACATGAAATGCCACAGCAGTTAGTGTCAAACGGTGAGGCTAAAGATGGATTTCAAATATCCATATTCATCTCCATCCTGAAATTAGGTAATACAGCAATTAGAAAATACATGCACTGTTTTCTTTTGAAAGTTAGACTGAATCTTACATCTGGGTACCTAACCGGATACTTACTCCACAAGATCTCGCTGTTACCACATCACCTTTTGAGCCAAACCTTTAAAAATTAGCCAGCTGTATCCCCAGAGGGCAACAGCTAAGGAAGCCGTCTCAACTGTTTTAAACCAGTCAGGCAGAGTGACATTTCGCTCAGACCAACAAACTCTTAAAGACAAAGTTGGCCTGAGCTGTAACCTGCCATTAGCATGCCAACCCGTAATGATGAAAAAGCGGAAGTTCCATCAGGAGAACATCACATGATTTAAAAGAGGAGACTGAAAAGCTCTGAGGAGTGAAGATTATTGCAGCTTGTGAGAAAAATGCTGCTAACCTGAAGACACAATGGTGAACTATAGCACCCGGGACAGCAGGCCGGCTCAACTTGGCTATGATCTTGTGACCTCCACAGGACAAGTTTCATGCCCTAACCATCACAAGCTGTTAAAATAGAAATTATCTTGCAACTTCACATGAGATTGCGAGAGAAAAAGCATTTCCAGCAAATTCTGAGAACTCCTGACTTCAGTGGTTCCAAACACAAGTCACAGAAACTGAAATTAAAATTGTGACTGTTCCTACTGCAAGGGAAATCTGATATTTCCCGGGCTGCGTCTCCAGGAAGTTACCTATGATGGCAGAAAGGAGTCCTGAAGAGTTGTACCAACTTCTGCCTTACCAGAATTCCTTATTACGGAGAAGGTACTTACTGTTCCTGCCAGGATATCATGAGGACAGCAATCCAGAAGGTGGCTCTTGCAGACACGATCGTCTGTAAACTTCACCCTTTGTCTGGTTTCATCTCCTGAAATTCATTTGTGGTTTTAAATAAGGAGACATTAGAATACTGATAAGAGAACAAAGATGTTGGTATGATCATTTCGCCTCAATATGCAGATTAAAATACTTGGTGTTCCTGCTCCCCAAAATTACTTGAAAACGCTTAGAAGGTAGCAGGATATTCTGGAAAACTTATAATTGGCAAAAAATACTATTTTAGCATTTATTCATCCAGTACACCATGTTAAACACAGTGTTGGCGAGCCAAGTAACGTCCACGGCCTGTCATCCATATAAAGAGACAGCACAGCCAGAAGAGAAAAAAAGGAGACAGACAGTCTGGCTCGTAGCCAATGCTTTTGTTTTTTTCCCCTTTCTTTACTGTGATGAAGGGGCAGGAGATGCTGAAACCCATGCTATCAGAGGGCCACGAATCATGAAACAGGGCTGTGCTGGACAGTTTTTTTTATAGGCAACTGCTATTTGCTAATCTGATAATTAAGACAGCAGTCCATTTGGTCTGAAAACCAAATATGCAGTGTGTTTTCCAAGGCCATGCAAAGATGAATCTTGTAGGTCTTGGCCTGGAACATGAAGCGTACTTCCCACCCGCCTCCCACCCTCAGAAGACATTTTACACTCAGGAGCCACTTAAACAAGACAATATCAGAAAAGCAAAAAATAAAAAATAAAAAAGAAACAAAGTTAGTCAATACACACTGCGAGCTCCAACATATACTATACCCATCTGCATTCTTCAAGACCTCAGCTGCAGAATTTTATGCCCACTGTTGAAAAGTTTTAAAGGAAAAGTTTTCTTGCCCACACCTGCAGTAAGGAAGTCAGGGGAATGATACATAAAAGTAAAGGCAAAGTGGTAATGGTATGTGACAATTTTAAAGCTAATCTGTGTATATGACACAGGTATGTGTAATACTAAAGTATGAATATAGTTTAGGATTTGCAAGCATCCAGGAATAATGTTGTGTCTACTGAAAATGTTTTTTTTTTTCTTTCTAAGCTACACTTTTAAAGTTACTTGTGAAAAAAAAGCAAACACTTTTTTTTTTTGTTATAACAGCTTTAAAAATTGGTTGTGACTCACGGCTCGATGAACATGAGGCTTTTCTGCAACTCCCTTGCAGATTGATGTAGGCAGGCAAAGATACACTGAACCTTTATAAATAAAATAGAGGGGCCACAATTGTTCAGTTTGTATGAAATAAAAATATGGGAAGCAATTCAATAGCAACTCAATACACAACGAAAGAAAAGCACTTATTCACTTACGAAACAAAGTGCAAAGTACCTGAACAGCCCTGCTAACGTGCCAAATGAATTTAAGTATTCAGCAAGTCGCAGAAAGGAGATACAAACCGCAGCAGGAACACATTTTGTACAGGCTGTAACATTTCTTTGCTTGGACAACAACTACCAGGGCCGGCTCCTACAGGCACACCTACCTACACGCCTCTGGACGTACCGTGTGGCCTAGGCACAGAGCTTTCCCTGCGAGGTTACGAGCGGAAAACCTCTCTGTGGCAGCGGGGCTGGGGCCCGGAGCGGCGGGCTCCGCCCGGGGCTGGCCCACGCCGGGCACTTTCTAGGGGCAGGGGCGAGGCGGGCTCCTCCGCCGGGCAGCCCCCCCCTGCGGGGCTCCCTGCGCCGAGCTCGCCAGGCCGCCCCGAGGC
>VXAL01012637.1:44027-73915 GCA_013399475.1 Chauna torquata
CGCCCCGCGCGGGCCGAGCAGCCGGGCCCTCATGGCTGCCAGGCCGGGCCGGGCCGGGCCGAGCCGGGCCGGGCCGTACCGAGCCGCGTCGGGCCCTGCCGAGCTGTAGCAGGCCGGGCCGTGCTGTGCCGAGCCCTGCCGGGCCGGACTAAGCCACATCAGGCCCTACCGAGCCGTACCAAGCCGTGCCAGGCTGCACCGAGCTGCATCAGGCCCTACCGAGCCGTGCCAGGCTGTGCCAGGCCATGCTGAGCCATACCAAGCCCTGCCAGGCCGTACCGAGCCGTGCCAGGCCATGCCGGGCAGGCAGCGGTGGCAGCGGGTGACGTCAGGCAGCAGATCGGAGCGTGCCCGTGGCTTATCAGCTCCCGCTGGCCGTGTTTGCCCAGCAGTGCCCGGGCAGTATGGCTGCCGTTCCCCCCGGGGCTGCCAGCGTGACCGTTTGGAGCGGGGACAGTAGCGCTGCGGGGCCCAGTTGGTGCTGGTGCCGGTGCTGGTGCCCCAGCTCGGTCCTCGCAGGGTGCCCCAGGGCTGCAGGCCTTGGGGAGCGGGCATGTGGGGCTGCAGGCAGCAGGGGCCGGGTGGGTGACAGTCGTGCTCAGGCTGGCACCGTCCCCAGCGGTGCTGTGCCGTGCCAGGGGCTGGGGAACCCACCTCAGCGCCAGGGGACAGCTCAGCCCTGGGGGACAGGGATGGCTCTGTGGGAGCAGACTGGGAGCTGCCATCAGCCCTGAGAGCAGGGGGCAGGACAGCTCTGGAGCAGGGGCTGGCTGTCCCCGAAGCCAATGTGTGTCCCCTCACACCCTGAGACCCCCCAGCAAGGGCTGCAGCAGGGTGATGGGGGGCTGGACTCTGTGACAGGCCACCGACCATCCTGTGTGACCTCCAGCTGTCACGGGCAGGTTGTCCTCTGTCCCCTGGCCATCCTGTGTCCCTCAGCTGTCCCATGTCCCCTGGCTGTGCTCTGCAGCCCCCCGGGTGGCCACACCAGCATGTCTCAGTGCCAGAACAGAAATGGCACAGCTGGGCCACAGCCACCTCAGGACACAAGCTGCTCCGTCAGCACCAGCGGGTCCTCTGTCACTCGCGCAGGCATGGACCAACGCAGCCACAGGCCCCAGAGGAGACATGGGGCATCCAGCGCCCTGTCTGTGGTGACGGTGCTGCCACCCTGGGTGCTGTCCCTGCCCTGGGGCTGCCCCAGCTGCTCCCCGCAAGCACGTCCCCATCTCTGCATCCAGCACTGCCTGACAAGTGCCACCCACCTTGGGGCACCCAGCCCCACCGCTCCACAGGGCGTGCAGCAGCCCAAAGTGCCTCTCCTGCCAGCCATGCCACTGGGGCCATGTCCTGCCACCTCAAAATGTTCCAAAACCCACCCCGGGGCTCATAACTGAGCCCCACACCCACCTCAGGGTCTGCAGGGGAGCACAAGGTTGGAGATGAGGGGGTCCAGAGCCGCACGGGGGGCTGAGCAGCAACTGGCACCACGGGACTCCTGCGAAGGCTCCAGCGAGGAGGCTTTGCCTGCTGCAGCCACAGCGCCTGTTTGCACAGGCATCGCTCGATAAGCAGTATGTTCTTCAGAAGATCCCTACTCCAAGAGTCAAAATAGCATGAAATTTAATTTTACGCCTATTTGACAAAGCTTGATTTCGCCTCCAATCAGCAGAGAGATAAGAGCCCTCGGTACAAGTGTGCAGGCAGTTTGGCAGCTGGGGCTGCCGATTTAATAGGTGAATCTACAGGAACAACACTTGAAAATCCCCTGGCTAGTGAACCATTAAGGTGAGCCCTGCCTTCCGTCCCCACGTCCCTCCCTGCGCCGCTCTCCCGTTGCTGGGTGCTAAAGCAAACCCCAGCTCTGTTTACCGAGTCTACTATTACAATACAGCTACCAAATATTTGCCAGCCGTCAGCTCGCTGCTCCGCTATAAATACTTCAGGCCCAGGTGGAGGGACAGCGAGGGGGAGCGGCGCGGGAGCCTATGCATGGCCAGGCAGCAGCACCAAGGTGAGTGCAGAGCCGAGCCGAGGCACCGGAGGAGACACAGCTGCGGGTGATGCCCTCCTGCACCGGGGCATTTCTCCAGCCAAGGGTGGCACGGGGCAGGCTGGCTCTGTCACCCAGGTGGCCCCAGCCCCAGTGCCCGCAGCCCAGAGGCGAGCATCCCTGCTGGGGTGCGCGGTGCTCCGGGAGCTGAGCGCTCCCTGCCGCCTGCCCGCCAGCCCCGTGGAGGGGACTGGGAGCCCCATGGAGGGGACAGTGTGCAGAGGGATGCACGGGGACAGCAGCGATGCTGTCCCGGGCTTGGCCAGCTTGGCCCAGAGGCATTGCTGCCCCAAGAGCCTCTCAGAGCTGGGGCTGGGGCAATGGCAGTCCCAGGCATGTGGCTGAGAATGCCCTGCAGCGAGCCAGGGCTGGGGACCCTTGGGAACAGATCCCTGAGTACAGAGGGCCCTCATCCATCTCGGCAAGACGCAGCCGTGGCCGGAGCCCACCAGGGCAGTGCCGGGAGGTGCCAGCTTTGCCCTGTCACAGGGAAACCCTTGGGGCCATTGCATGGGCAGGGAGCTCAGCACCCCGGGCGTGCAGCCCATGGCGGCAGGGTGCTGTGCCCAGGGTGGGAAGTGCTCAGCCTTATTCACCTCCATGCACAGCCCTGGGGTGACAGGGAACATCCTGCTGCCCCACACCTCCGGGGGGGACGTAAACCCTGCTCTGTGGCTCGGGGGGATGTCCTTGCTTCCCCACGTCCCGTGGATCGGTGGGGACATCCCTGCTGCCATGTGTCTCATGGCTCAGGGGATGTTCCCGTTGCCCCCTGTCCCATAGATTGGGGGTACAGCCCCACTGCCCCGCAGCCCCACACCGACCACGGCACCACGCAGCCCCCCGCCGCCTCAGGGCCAAGTGCCGCTGCGGGGTGGCAGGATGGGGAGGTCCCGGGGTGCGTGCTGCCCTCACCCCGCTGTCCCTGCCCTGCAGGGTGAGTCCAGGCCCCGGGCTGCCCCTGCGCGCTGAAATGGCCGCGGGCGTCATCCGGCCCCTGACCGAGCTGCGGCTGCCCTCGCCCTTCCCGCACGGCCTGCTGCTGCCCGCACGCTCCGAGCCCGACTTCCCCGACCTCTCTGAGGAGGAGGAAGACGATGAAGAGGAGGAGGAGGAGGAGGAAGACGAAGAGGAGGCAGCAGAGGACGGCACCAGCTGCAGCGGGCTGGAGCTGGCCAGCCCAAATGCCGCGGAGACCACCCTGCGGCTCCTCCGGTTTTCAGAGCTCATCAGCTGCGACATCCAGCGGTACTTCGGGCGGCGGGGCCAGGAGGAGGCCGCCAGCGGCCACAGCGTACCCGAGGACTGCAGCTCACCCCAGCGTGCCGCCCGTGAGCCGTGTGACGCCAGCCTGCCGTGTGCGGCGCAGGGCGGCCAGCCCCAGCCCGAGGCAGCGGCCGCACGGGGTGGCCCCGGGGCCATGCACAGGCTGGGGCCACTGGCCGAGCTTTTCGAGTATGGCGTGCACCGGTGCCTGCCGCCCCGGGCAGCCGGCAGCAAGACGCAGCGGCTGGAGAGGAAATATGGCCACATCACCCCCATGCACAGGAGGAAGCTGCCGCCCTCCTTCTGGAGGGAGCCGGGCCCCGGCCCCGCCGGCCTCCTCCACGCTGGCACCCCTGACTTCAGCGACCTCCTGGCCAACTGGACGGTGGAGCCAGGGCCGGAGCTGCCGGGCACCGGGCGGGAGCTGCCGCCTGAGCCAGGCCGCTTGGGGCTGGAGGCTGAGCCCTTTGTAGGGCTGTGACCCCACCACGGCCCAGGGGCCCCGGCCCTGCCACGTGCCGCCCGGTTAATGATCAACCTGTGGCCCCGGTGCCAGCGCTGGGGCATCCGGAGCCACCGGGTCGGAGCCGGTGACGGGACGAGTGAATAAATGACTCCCGCCAGGCACAAGCGTGTGCGGTGTCCTTTGCCACCCGCTGCCGCAGCAGGGGCATCCCCGTCCCCGGTGACAAAGGGCCGCCGTTCCGCACCCCTCGGTGTGTCGGCCGGCTCCAGGAAGAGGAGGAGGGAAGCGCGGTGGCTGGAGGAGCCAACAGCCCGTGTTTGCTCTGTGGGCCCAACTCGGTGGATCCCATGATCCCATCCGCTTATCTCAGCTGCACCGGGGCAAAGGGCAGCACAGGGCCTCATAAAGTGCCCGGCTGCCAGCCAGGGACGCGATGCCTGCCCGGGCAGCAGGGACCCGCCGCGGCTGCGCTGCCAGGGAGCCGGACCCAGGCGGGAGGACAGGACAGGACTGTGCTGCGGCACAGCCGGCCCTTCCCCACCGCCTCCTGTCTGCTGCCAGGGCCCGGCCCTGTTACCAGGGCCTGGCAGAGGCATTCCCCCCTTTGTAGTGGCTCTTTGTTGGGCTTGAAAGGGAAAAGCACCCAGGAAAAGGCAGCCTTGAGCACCCAAGCCCTGCCAGGGGCCTCTGGTAGCAGCACTCCCCCCCATACAGCACCGCCGACACACGGCAGCCCCAGGCACAGCGATGCTCGTGCCCCCCAGCACCACCTCTGGGGTCAGGGCTCAGCTCCTGGGGGACACAGGCCCACGGCAGCACGCTGAGCCCAGGCAGCAGCGCCAGGGGAAGGAGGGAAGCAAGAGACAGGCACCACCACCATAAAAGTACAAACAGGGTTTATTTCAGCACAGAAGTAGCCTGTAGTAGAAAGCCCCCCAGGTGCCAGGTTTCCCCCACCCTGCGTGGCTCCCAGACAAGGGAACGCAGCGCAGGGCACTTGCACCCAAGGGCACGGGCCAGGCCCCGGGGGGCAGTGCAGAGAGCAGGGGCAAGGCCAACACATAGGGTGACGATGGCGGAGGAAGATGGAGTTGGGGCTTACACCAGGGGGAGGCACGAGGGCTGGAACTCTCCTCATCCCCCAGAGCCCCAGCCAAGCCTAGCAGGACCCGGGCTGCTGCAAAGGTCTGGACCAAGCTGCAGCAAGAACAGGAACACAGCTGGGGGCACTTTGGAGCCAGCATCAGTGGAGGGGAGACGCAGCAGCACTGCTGGGACGTGGGGGAGGACAGTAATCACAGGGGGACATGCTGGTGCCATGCTCCAAGACCACCACCAAGGAGAGGGCAGCTCTCGCCTCCCCATCCCTGCCAAGCCCCCAGGCAGGGCCATGCTGTGCCCCCACACCACAGGCTGGGTGGCACAGCAGCCAAGGGAGCCAAGAAAGAGCAGGAGACAGCAGCTGCTGAACCACAGGAGCCCTTTTATTGCACAGCCAGGCAGGGCAGGGATCCCCTCCAGCTGGAGGAGCAGACACAGGGCTCAGCCCTATCCAGCCTGCAGAAGCATGAGGAGGGGGGACAGGGCCCTCAGAGCAGGGGGGAACCCTGTCACCTCCCCACACAGCCTGACCCAGCCCCACAGGAGGTCCCCGGGCATGGCCAGGTCCTGGACAGCCCAGGGTGGCAGCAGAGATGGAGGGCAGGGGCCGTGGCACAGAGCCAGTGCCCAGCTCAGCAGGGCACTTTGGCTCCCCGGGGCATGCTCCAGCCTTCACACAACCCTCGGTGAGCCTACTCAGAGAGCTAACAGAGCCAACAGCAGATTTTGATCCCTCAGGGAAGCAGAAGAAGGGGCGAGGAGAAGAGGAGCCAGCAGATGTGGGAAGGCAGTGACACGTAGGAGAGCCAGGGCAGAACAGCTGTGCCGGTGCTCTGGGCACCACGCTGCCTCCACAAGCTAGCCCAGTCCTCTCCCCGCCTCCACCAAAACAGGGTCCCGGTCTCACAGGGGCCGGGGGCCAGCGTGCAACTCCGCTGGGCAGCACCACCCCACGTCACGTCTGTGCCAGCGAGAGCTCCTCCAGTCCTTCCTTCCCCAGCCGGTACCTGGCGAGATCCTTGCGGGTGACCATGCCCACCACCTGCCGGGGAAGGGACAGCGTAAGGCCCCACGCTGGCGAGCTGAGCCTGGGGACAACAGCAGCGTCCTCACAAGGAGCACGCAGTGCCTGGCAGCCCCAGGGACTCACCTCATTACGATTGTCCACAACCACCAAGTGCCGCAGGCCCAGGGCCCGGAAAAGCTTGAACACCCGTGGCAGAGACGCCTCCTGCAAGGCAGAGCGGGGCTGCGTGGGTCACGGTGTCCCCAGCCAGCCCCCAGGGCAGTCGGCTCCCTGACGGGCTGGGGCACAGAGGGGCCCCCGGCCATTACCTGAGGCACGGTGTAGGGCGAGGGGTTCATAA
The DNA here is from genome assembly GCA_013399475.1 of Chauna torquata. Classification (NCBI taxonomy): domain Eukaryota; kingdom Metazoa; phylum Chordata; class Aves; order Anseriformes; family Anhimidae; genus Chauna; species Chauna torquata. Next base: position 50,281 of record VXAL01012637.1, read on the forward strand.
ACTCGCTCAGGTCAATCATGCACTCGCGCTCGTCCTGGGAGACATGGATCGACTGGATGGGGGGGAAGCGGGGGTAGGCATCCCGGAAATCCTTCAGCTTCAGCCGCCGCTGCACCAGGCTCAGGTTGGCCCTTTCCACAAAAACCTTAGGAGAAGCGAGACCATCAGTGACCGTCCCAAGATGCTGAGCGGGGCACTGCAGCCCCACGGCCCACACCAGGGCACCAATGCAGGGCAGGAGGACAGGAGCATGGGGTAGGCAGAGCATCCGGAGAGGAGCAGCCTGTTTCCTGATAACTGGGGTGGTTTGTGAGCCCAGCGGGGCACAGCAGGCTGCTGGGCAACCCAAGCTCAGCACACCAACATGCTCACAGGCCGCACGGCAGTCCCCATCAAACAGGGAGCTCAGCTCTGCTACCCCACAGGTAAGCTGAGGGAGATGACAGGGATGCTCTGCCAGCCCCTCCCTGCAAGGCAGGCACCAAAGGGCCCAATGCAGCAGTGGGGCTGGGGCACCGGGGCTCTGAGGCAGCCCAGCGAGCCTCCACGCAGCATCACCCACCTTGTGCTTCAGCAGGACGATGAGCTGGGAGCGCAGGATCAAACCCCGCAGCCCTGCCACCTGCAACAGAGCACCACGATGAGGCAGGGCTGGGGAGGAGAGGCGAGCGCGAGGGTCCCACGCCACAGCCAGCCCTCGCACCGCCAACCTCTGGCCACATCCCCTCGCGAGCAAGCCAGGTCCCCCCGCGGGCACCCAGCCCACCTGTGTGGCATCAGGGTTGCTCTCCACCACCGGGAAGCCGTTGTGGTTGGAGGAGGTGTCGCTGAGGATGTCCACAACCGTGCCCACCCGCTCGATTCTCCGCAGGCAGGTGACGGGCGCGCTCATGACTTCCCTGTGGGGACGGGTCAGTGTGAAGCAGCTCAATGGCAGCACGCCCCAAACTCACACCCCCCCCCAGCCCTGATGCCCCCTCACTCCCCACAACCTGTGGGGACATGGGGAGGAACTTCAACCTGCTGGGGAAGGGGCTGGACTGGCAGTGCCGACGGGCAGCAGGCACCCGTGACCAAAGCATGTCACCGTCATCCTCAGCTCAGGCCAACAGCGTGGTCCAAGGGTGCTGCCCCGGGAGTGACGGTGTCCCCCAGCCCACCTACCTGGCTGTGAGGGAGTGGGACGTCACCGGGGCCTCCCAGTGCAGGAAGGGCACGCTCTGCAGCTGGATGTGCATGTCGTAGAGCCCCTGCAAGGAGAGCCAAGCTGTCAGGAGAGGCTGGGCGAGATGCTGAGGGGGTACAGCCAGGTAGCAGCTCCCCTCCGACATGGAGCCCCAGCATCTCCACAGCTCTGCAACATCCCCAGTCCTCACCTACAGCTTCCCCTGGCTCTGCAGTACCCAAATCCTCACCCACAGCCTCTCACCCAGTCCTGGGCTCCCAGCGAGCACAGCCAGCCCTCACCTCCACAAAGTAGTCTCCCACGATCTTCGCTGTCATCAGCACCAGCATGATGGGGAAGCCATAGGTAACGTTGCCTGTTGCCTCCATCATGATGACCGTGAGACTCAGCGTCATCCGTACTATCCCACCTGCCAGAAGCATGCGAGGGTACCAGGGGCTTAAGTGGGCAGGGGACAGCACCCAAGGCCCCTCAGTCTCTGCACAGCGATCCAGAACTGCCGCACAGGCACCCTGTGGGCCAGGCAGCACATCCGACCCAGCCAGGGACACTGCTCACCTCCGCTGGCTTTGCAGGCAGGAGCCAGGGCACCGAGTGCCAGTGACCCACACATCCACGGGGGTCCGGGGCAGGTCTGCGGAAGCCAGAGCTCCCAGACCCAAACCAGACCTCAGCCCTGCAGCACCTCCTGCCCCGGGAGCTGTGTGGGGCCAGGCGCTGCCCCGGACGAGCCCAGCCCTCACTACTGCCGCAGCGCTGCCAGCACTTGGCGGTGCTATTAGGAAGCTGACAGCCAGGCTGGGTTTTTAGCAACACAGCATGGGCTGCACTTCAGCTAGGGAAAAAGCTGTACTAGGGAAACAGAGACCATTTTTTCCCCATGCCACCTTCACTATGTCACGAGCCAGAGGTGGCCACGACTCCCAGAGGGGGCAACTCACCCAGCTGTGCAGCAGCTCCCATCAGGGCATACTTCCCAGGGTCAGCCCAGATCTGAGCACAGGAGAGAGAAGGGGCTGAGTAAACTGCTGGCTCCAGGGCATCCACAGATAACAAGCAGTGCCCTGGCCCCAAACTCCCCTCCAAAGGAGCAGGGAGTGCCTGAGGCCTTCTGCACAGCCCAGATGTCAGCAGGGCTGCATCACGACTGGGGAAAGCCCAGACCCAGCTCAGGAAGACATCAAGTGAGAAGTCAGCCCACTCCATACTTTTCCAGACTGCTGCGCTGGGCTATTAGCCAGCTCCGTGCACGCTGTCTGTGCCAGCGGCGAGATGAGGAGAGCTCAGTGCCGCATCCCCCCACCCAGTGCCCCTTCCCATCAAACGCTCACCGAGCCTTTGGTCAGGTAGGACAGCGAGATGCCAAACAGCCTCCCCCAGGCAGCGCCGATCAGCAGGGAAGGGATAAAGACCCCTGCGGACACTGTGAGGCCGTATGTCCAGCAGGCCAGGAAGAAATACATCAGGGTGAACATGCCCAGCGTCATCGGGTTGTAGGAACCTGGGATGGGGAGAGAACAGGGAGTCAGCGCTGGTCCCACAGCCCAAAGGGCACCGCAACGGGCTGCAGCCATGGGAGAACAGGCAGCAGCAGCCCCCTGACACTCCCAGCAGGGAAAGCCCCTCTCGTCAGGTGCACCTTCCTCCAGCCTTCCCCCAGCATCCTCCCTGACAGCACGAGCCTTTCAAACTGGCTCTCTGGGTTGTTCCTGCCTCTGTCAAGCGCCCTGCTGGTGCCATCCAAAGCCCTCCCACCCCACCGAGTCCAGCACGTGCCTTTCCCCCATCCTGTGACTCACGATGACCCGTCCCCTCTCAGTCCCGCGTTTCTCAGCCTTCTGCGAGGCAACAGGACAAACTTTGCAAAGTCCCGAGGGACCGCCAGTGTCGGAGGACAAGGTCAGGAGGACAGAGGTGCTGGTGAGCTGGCAGGGGTTCTAGAGCCAGTTTTGGGATCAACTCAGCAGAGCAGGTCCTGCAAACACCCCCCGGTCACGCAGCCCGCAGGGTGCGAGGCGTGCCTTCATGCCATCCCCAAGCACAGCGCGGCCCTGCTGTTCCCGGGACTATTTAGGCACTGTTTTAGGACTGACGAGCAGCTCAGTCTAGTCTGAATGCATACTTCGGGACCTCTCCTTTACAGAGAGGTTAACAGACAGAAGCGCTGAGCCAGGGAGGGCCCAGCACTGCAGAGAGCAGCCCTGAGACGCGGGACACTCGTCACCGTGCTGAGCGGCCGAGCTGCACTGCCTGGGCCAAGGGTCTAAAACTCAGAGCTGTCTGCCCACGTGCGGGCTGACGTGATGACACTCGGAGGAGCGGGCCCAGGGGGCAGAGCGCACATTATCACTACGCAGGGTCCTCCTCCACGGGAGCCAGAATCTGAAAGCCAAATCTCATTTCTCAAGCAAATCCAAACCCCCTAAATCCACCTCCGCAACCTGCCCAGAAGGTAAAGTCATTCAGGGGCAAGAGGCCCTGCTAAGTAAGAAAACAGCCAGGGATGTTTCCAGGACAGACCCCAGAGAGTAAGCAAGGGTCAGACAAGCTCCCACACAACTCGGAAATGACAGCTTGCAAACACACACAAACAGAAACGAGTCTTTGTCCACAGGCTGCCCTGAGACCACAGCCCTTTGGCTGAGCTCATAGGTGCCTCCACACGCAGCATCCATCCCTCTTCCCTCTGCTGCCTTCAGCCACCGCAGTAAAGGAGCGGACATCTCCTCGGACGGCAAGAAAAGGAACAGCTTTGCTGTTAAGATCAGGTTTTGCTCGCTGGAACAAAGCACACCACTGCTACACCCATCACAGTGCTGTGCCGTGCCTAGGACGGGTGTGTGACCACAGCAGAGGAGCCCCAACACCTCGTCTGCAGCACTGCAGGGGTGCTCAGGAGCTGTTAGTGACCACAGCTCACCCCACACGCTGCCAGGGACACGCAGACTGCGGTTCATGTGCCACTCGGCAGCTGTACCAGGGTGGAGAAGCATTTGCCCAGCTCAGCATCACAGCTCCAAAAGTGACCAGCAATATTATGGGAAGAGTGCAAGAAGCAGCGGTCTCATCCAGAGTCACTAATGGGCCCGTTCTCCCTGAACTCGCTGGAAGCCTTTTGGCCAATCTCAGCCTTTACATGGTCCAGCAGCAGCAAGTTTTTGGATGCACGGAGGCTCGCGTCGCTCCTCCTGTGCATCCAGCCGGCCGCCCAGCAGCGCAGCCCCTTGTTCTCGCACCACGACAAATAGTCACTCACTGCCTACTGCCCCGCACGGTGCTTGGCCAGATCCCATCGTGCCTTCCTGGGCCACGCTGCTCACCCCTGCCTCGTCCCACACGCAGTGAGGGAACAGGTCAGCCACCACGCGCAAACCCTGCCCGCTCCGCTCTTATTCAAGGAGGCGTTCGCTAGGCACGCAGACCTGGAGGGTCATGGAAGAGGTTGACGACGCTCTTCTCAGGCGTGTTGAAGAAGGCAGTGGCCATAGAGTTGTATTCTCCATCAGCACAGAAAAGCTGAGGGGGGAAAAAAAATATATATATATATTAGAAGTGGCAAATGGGGGCTGCCCTGCGGCAGGGAAGGCTCAGGCTGGCCGCGGAGGCGAGGGGACGCGTGCCGGTGGGAAGGCAGCTCCCAGGCAGCAAGCACACCGACGCCGCAGCGCTTCCATCCACCAATTTTGCTGCTGCTGCCGCAGAGACCCATGCAAAGCAATGCTGCAGCCCGAGCAGGGCTCATATCTCTGAGACAGGCGTTATGGCAAGGAGAAAAACTTGGGAAACCAGGGAAAACTCCAGAATCTGGGACACCCTTGCCGAGCTGAGGACAGAGGGCTCCTATACAGGAGGAGCATGGAACGAAACAGGAACAAGAGGCGTTTCTCTGGGCGCTCCAGCCTGGCAGCTTTACGTGTTTCTTTGCAGCACAAAGTAAAATGCCCAAAACGTGAGCAAAGGGCTGCAACAACTGCGCTGTTTCTTTGCGTGCCCACACCACCACTGTACGGCTTCCCACAGAGGCCGCGCTGCCAGCTGGCTGCCGACGACCTGCCCGCCAGTGCCTTCGCCTCTGCCGAGTCTTGGATGAAAAAAGTAACCAGCTGCTTTTCCAGAGGTCCGAGTCTGGGGGCCCTCCGGCACCTCCTACCTGCAGGGGATAGGCCACCGTGCTCCCCTGGATGGGCTGGCAGTCTCGCGAGCAGTAAATCATGACGAACCCCACGGCCGCCGTCACCGCTGCGACCAGCATGGCCTCGATCACCTGGAGGCAGGGCCGATGGATGTACCTGCGAAGGGAGCGGAGCGGTGAGCCCGGCTCTGCCCCAGCAGCACCCAGGGGTGCCCAGCAGCGGACTGGGGGTGAGCCTCACAGGCTGGAGGGAACAGAAGGCTGTGTTGGGAGCGGGAGAGAAGCTGCCGCAGGAACTAGAGCTGGTTCCTGACCTGTCTCCTCACAGCAAGGCAAGGGTCCTGCCGTGCCCCAGGGCGGCACGTGGGTTTGGCTCTCGAAGGACAGCCTTGTGGGCACCTGCAGGCACCCCACGAGCCCCTGCTCTGCCCTGCTGGACCGTGCGGGACCACTCGCAACCCACTTGGCACATCGCATGGGGCATAAGGCCAGGCTGGCTGCCTCTTACCTTCCCAGACAGCTGTACCAGCCTGACAGACAGGGCCCTGCCCATGGCACGGGCTGTCCTGGTCCATGTCCTCTGACAAAGCTGTTGTGAGGAGCAGGGGGTGGGAGCAAGAGCAGCTTTGCCCACCCAGCTCCAGCTGACCTGCACGGCGCGGGGAGGGCAGACACGCCACAGGGCACAGGCACAGCTCCCCCGGGAAGGCCGGCGTGATCTGGCTGGAGGACAGCGCAGGGCCAAGCCCAGAAAGCTGCACCTTGCAAAGCCCCAGGAGGAGCGATGCCCTGGAAGCTGCTGCAGGCCCCTCTCCAGCTCTGCTGCTGCCACGGTCATCCCTCCCCGAGGCCACGAGGCCAGTCCTGTGGCTTGAAAAGCTGGTGGCAAGTACTGGCCGTGCCAGAGTGGGCTCTGATGGGTTCAGCAGCTCTCTCATCGTTCTCAGAAATATTTAACCCTCAGCTGTGCACAGTATTTGCATTTGTCTGGGCCCTCAGGTCACTAAAGAGAAATATTTAGCAGGGTCAGAGCAAAGGCAGGATGCTGTCGGTCAAAGCCTCAGCTGCAGGCAGCAAGAGGCACGTGGCATCTTTGTCTATCAGCTTCCAGCTGCTGCTTCTCACATTACGTATGAGGTTACAGCCTGGCTCTGGCTGGGAACACCGCTTCCAGGGAGCGCGGAAGGTGCCAGCCACACTGTTTCACTCATCTTAGCCGCCTACGAGCTCTCACCTGATCCGGAACATCGTTAACCAGTAATTCAGGGCATTGAAAAGGGCCCCCAGGATCCCGCCTGCGAATGCAAAAGAGGGAGAAGTCAGCATGCAGGTCTCAACTCTCCTATGGCTGCTCGAGATGCAAAAGAAATGGTGAAGCTCAGGGAGACATCAACAACACATCCAGCGTGACTGGCTGCCCGGGACACGTGGACACATGGGACACATTGTCCCCACATGGGCAGCCCTGCAGAGCACGGAGGAGGGCAGACCCTGAAACCGAGGGGAGCCCAGCACCGGGGCCAGTGTCACAGCACTGGCACTACAGACAGGCGAGGGACAGGCAAACAGACGCCCAGGCGGCTGCAGAGCTGGGCGAGCGTGCTGGGGAGCGCCTGATGTGCTCTGCTTCCCCCTTCTGGAGGGGTAAGGGCAGCTGAAGCACCACAGCTTGAAAGCACGGGGCTGCCCGTGACACACCGACCCCACTGAGCGACAGCAGGACACGTTAAACGGTCTCGTCTTTGCTACAAGGGCGAGTGACGGTTGGCCCAGGATCCAGCTCTCACCCCAAAAGCCCACAAGCAGCCTCTGCTCCACAGTTTAATGGATTTTCCACTGCTGCCAGGAAACTGGATCCTGAAGCTTTTTAGGCCCAGACAGAGAACAGAGGGAATTATTCTGACTAATTGAATTGAAAGAACAGAACTCTTACCAACCACTCCCATAAAGATGAAGATAGGAATTTCCTGGATCGTGTATCCCATTTTCTGCAAACAAGAGATGGGTTTCAGATCTGCTGAGCCTTTTGCAGCCAGTCACCGTCTGCTCAGGCAGCACAAGCCTGAACCAGAGTGGCTCCTGGAGCTGCCCCAGGACATCCCCTGAACACCCCGCAGCACCCAGACCCAGCGGTGGTTGCAGAAGCACCTTCTGCTCACGCTGGTGGAGCTGGGATCCAGCCAGAGCCTGCCTCAGTCCCCGCGCAACATTTTAAGACAGACTGGTGCCCCCAAGCCCCCTGGGCTGCTTCTAACACCCCAACAGAGCCTTATGCAGAAGAACATCTGTGCCATACCTCGTTATCAAACCTGCCAAAATTGATGAGCCCAGGGCTGGAGAGATCCCAAGCATTGCCGTGGTAAACGCTCAGGACAGAGTTCAGAGTGAACGTAGAGATCATGGAGGCAAAGAACTGGAAAGAGATGCAGCCCAGAGTCACTGCTGGATGCATCCAGCCCCGCTCCCTCTGCACTACCCCAAAACACCCCCCAGGGTCCTTGGCTAGGACTTGGCACTCGTGATGTGGCAGGGAGAGGTGGCCACATTCCCCACGGCAGCACTCTGGGCAGCTTACACCAACCATGGGCTCGCTCCTTCTCTTGCTGCTCCGCTGCCCTGTGGCAGCTCCCTTGGAAAAGGGGTCGGCAGCCTCAGGAAACAAGATCTTGCTCAGCCAGACCCAAATTCAACCCCTGGGGGCTAGAAAGGGATTTGGGAGGCCCTGATCCCTGGGATGTATTACACGGCTGCCCAGCTGGGGCAAGGATGGCAGGAGGCACACAGCTGCGGGACACCCAGCCCCAAGGGCACGGGGAAAAGATGATGCCTCACGGTGCCAGCACACCCTGCGTTAAACGGCTCAGGCCTTCCCGAACGCCACAGCAGCGTCACAGGCCTCCCCGAGGCAGAGCCCCCAGGGCGCGGGAGAGGGTGGTGGAAAGGGCTCCAGACACACGGCCGGCTCAGGGCACCGGAGGCCCAGAGGCAGGGCCCCACGAGCTGCTGCTGGGCATGGAGGGATCCCAGAGCGCCGGGGGCTGCGTGGACACCTGGAGCTGGCAGCTCTCGTCCAGCACTTACAATTCTCCATGTCAGGAACTGGTTCCAGAAGGAAGCTCCTTCCTCCAAGCTGAAGAGGACACCCCCTGTGAGTGCAAGACACAAACACATTCCGAATGGGCACGTGCCATGGACCCTTGCCTCACAGCACCCACCGAGGCAGCCAAACCCAACCCAGGCTCCAGCGAAGGGACCAGCCAAGCCCACCAAGCCATCAGTGACGTACTGCTTGCAGCAAAGCCCCTTCGCTGCCCCCCCTCCTCAGGGAGACAATTTTTAGGATCAGAGACAGATAACCACCTCCTCTCTTCCGAAGACCCTCATGGCAGGGCAGGACAGCTCAGAGGGAAGGCATGCACTTTTCGGGAAGGCTTGTAGCATAACCACAGGGCAGCCAGTTTCCCTTCTCAATGCTGGAGCTGGCAGAGGATGGCAGCACACCAGTTTCGGTTGCTCACACATTCCCACCACACATCACTTGACCTCTGGGCTTCCAGGCAAGTTTTTGAGCCTGGAAGTAAATGCTGGGATCTCCCAGCCCAGGCTCCCGCAGTGTCCTAGATCGCTGCTGCTGCCCCCATCCAGGTGGGAGCAGCCTCCTGATGAGATCTGCGTGCAGGCACCGCTCAGCATCAGAACCAAGACACATACCCACAGGGGCACCAAATGCAGCCGAGACGCCAGCAGCAGCTCCAGCTGAGACAAAGTCCCTCTTTTCTGTGTCTCTGCGGAAGTACTCAAAGATCTGAAATACCAAAGTGAAGGCAGGTTCAGGGCTGGCCAAAGGCATGAGTTCAGGAGGAGACGCAGTGTGCCACATACGACCCCTTGCCACCAGCACAACCCCAAGGAACAGCCTGTTTCGGGCACAGGAGGGGATTCAGGTAGCACCAGCTGGAGACCACAGCTCCCTCCCTCTTTCCGGGCACCTTCCCCAAGGGACTCAGAGCTCCACCACCCCAGAGCCAGGCTGGGGTTAGGCTCTGGCACCAGGGAGCTGGGGTCCCCAGCACGGCAGCCAGGCAGTGTGCTGTGCTCAGCCTGGGGCTGGTGTTTCGGATGCAGCTGGTGCCCAGCTCGCTGCAGAGCGCAGGCAGTTCTTGGCTCATCAGGGAGAGCTGCCGGTGGACGCTCACCTTATGCTGGCAGTACAAGGACACTTTTCCTCCTCCTCCCAATGGGAATGGGGACAGAGGGAGCGCAGCCCCATCAAGCTCCTCTGCTCCTGGGCACAGAGCTCTGCCCACTCCTCCCTTTCAATGCTTGCAAGGGCATCTTTCAGGTGCCATCACTTGCCAGAACCTAAGCCACAGCAGGGAAGGAGGCAAAGGCCCTTTGCAGGAGCTCAGAAGAGCACACAGGGCCATGTAATGCTCAGCTCCTGGCTGGAGAAGCCTGATGGGGACAGCCAGGGCACGTGTCCAGAGCCCCCGCAGCACAGCCCCTCGGCTCTGAGCACCAACCTTGAAGTCTCGCTTCAAAGACGTGGATCTCCCCTGGGAAATGCCAGCAGCAATCACTGCGCCAGAGTGAATCATGGGTCCTTCCTGCGGGCAGGAGAGCAGCGTCAGACATGGGAAGGAAGAACCCCTGAAGCCGAGGGAAGCTGGGGAAGGTTGAACACTGCTCCCCAGGTCACCGCCCTGAAGAAACTGGACGCCAGCACCCAGGCACGCAGCACCGTGCTACGCCTGCACCAGCTCTCTCTGCAGGCCTGGCCCAGGAGGGTTTCCCTCCAGGAAATACAGACCTTGCAATTTTCCCCCTAAATCCCCATTTTAGCGAGCGGCTCCCGTTCCCACCAGCACTCCCTCCAGCAGAGGGGACAGAGGCCTGCAGAGGCTGCCTTCCTTGCCTTCAACCCCAGCAGGCTCGCAAGGTCCCGACAGGGCACCTGTGTTCCCCCATCTAACATTCGTGGGGACAAACACAGACAGACGTGGGCTGCTGCTCTCCTGCCCTCAGCCAAGCCACACACCGGCTGGTTCGGCAGCACCACGCATCCCAGGGGCTGGCGCCACGTGCCCTGTGCTGCTCCCCAAGCCCAGTTGCGCCGCGGTCACCTTGGCCAGCAGACCAGGGAGTAAAACTGGGAAGTCACCGCAGGGCCACCAGCCCCGCAGCCCCAGTGCTGGGCTGGCGCAGGGTGCAGCACGTGTGCCAGCAGTGGGTACCAACATGCCAGGAGCGCGCCAGAGCGCTTTGTGCACATCACCTTCCCAACAGCCAGGCCGCCGACCACCGAGAGGATGACCCCGCAGACTTTGATCACCAGGGTCTGCAAAACAGAGCAACAGGCACAGCACATCACAAGGGTGGCAGGAGCACCTTGCGCGGCCGTGGGGAGCCGAGCTCTGCCACAGCGCACGCGGGGAACGCCCCACAGAACGAGGACGCAACACACTCGGTCCAGCCCAGCCTAGCACACGCGGAAGGCACTCATCCCAGGAGCTCCCCTCCTTACCTTGAGGCGGACAACATGCGGGATCTTCACACCGTTGAGATAGCATTTGATCTGGGGAATGCCACTGCCAGCTGCGACGGGCTGCGGGGAACAGGGAGGGCATTAGCGGCTGTCACGTACAGGATGGAGACTGGGGACACGATGGCCACCTTACCCCTGTGCCTAAGCACTGGGCACACCAAGCACGTTCTCAGGGAGGCTCAGAGATGAGGCTGAAGCTTACTTAAAGGCTCTGGAGGTGGGTTTGAGAGAGGCACCCACTGCACCTCCACAGACACGCTGCCCCTAAGGGCTCCTCCCCAATGCCAGGGAGGAGCAGCTGGCTGGGTTCTCACTGTACACAAGGGTGTCCCCACCACCATGCCACGGCAAAAGGCCCAGCACTGGAGAAGGCTCACACTTGGTGGCCAGGGAGAATTTTGCAGGAGACCAAGGGCAAAGCAACAAGGAAGACGCTGCTGACTCAGAGAGGCTCGCGGGGAGCCATCGCCCCCTCCCAGCCATAACCTGCCCCCAGAGGCCAGCCGCCAGTTTCTGGCTTGTCCTCTTGAGCGTGTCTCCGAGGCACCTGACCAGCCTGCTCGCTGCAGACGCTCACGTACACGCAAAGCGAAGAGGCTGAGCCAGGTCCAAGGCTTGCATGAACTGGCATGGTTTGCGAGAGCTGTGCCTGCTTCCAAGGCTGGAGCACACCCTTCCACCACCTCCTTTGCCCCAAGCTGCTGGGGCTGCAAATGAAGGGCAGCACGTCCTGACAGTCTGACACCTGGGGAGAAACCTTACAGCACAGCTGGAGCCATTCCCAGACAACACCAAGGAACTGGGGCTTCCAAGGGCGAATTCAGCAGAAATGCATTTGACGTTACAGGAGTACCCCCACATACGGCCTCCAAACCCTTACCTCTATGAAAGCAACAATAACGGAGCCCACCATCACCACGCTGGCATTCAGGGTGGCCCAGAGTAACAGAGAGAAAGACAGCCCCCCTTTCTCTGTGAACTTGTCGATGTCTGCGGAGGTGGATCAAGGAAAAGCCAGTGTCGGCTCAGTAACATCCCTCCCACAAAAAAGCATCACCAAGGAGCTCCTCAGGCTGCGGCGGGCACAGCAGGTGCCTGGGCTGCTGCAAGGAGCCTGCTCCGTTACGGGAGTGCCTGGACGCGGGCCAGCACCGCAGAGCAGCCCGGCACTCAGCAGCAGGACCTGTGCCACCAAGCCCCCAGGAGGAAGCGCTGCCCTCTCCCCCAGCATCCCTCTCGTGGCCACCAGGAGCAGAGGACAGCCCTGGCGAGAGGCCGCAGCTCTGCGCTGCGTCTCCGTGGAAGGATACTGTCCTTCACCACTCGGTACTTCAGCCCGGCCAGGTTCTCCACCACGATGTCGATGAAGCAGGCGACGAGGCCGGTGAGGATGCCAATCATAGCACAGATGACCCAGCGCTTGATCTCCACTGTCCGGAAGGCCTGGCAGACAGACAAACAGCCGTCAGACCCCACTGCTGCCCATCCCGGCACCTGCTGCCCCCAAGAGCACCACGGGGGGCTCCAGCCCACCTGGCCACCTTCCCCGATCCAGGCCTAAGCTGCAGGCTGGGGAGAGCTGCCCAGGGAGAATCGACCCAGGCTGATGCGGAGCTGCAAAGCTTGGCCACAAGTGACCTATTTCAGGCCATCCCCCAGTGCCCTTGCCCCTCTGAGGGATCCCTGGCCAGAAGACGTTTTTCCAGCTCGCCTGCCTCCATCAGGCCTCTCAGCAGACTCCTGTTTCTTGCTGCAGCGCTGACTCCCACAGCCCCCAGGGCAGGGCCTTCCCCAGTGCAGATGCTCCAGGCGTCCCTCTGCTCCGTGCCCTGCCCCGTCCAGCCCAGCAATGTCACCACGTGCACCTGGGCCAGCTCCTGTGCGAGCCCTCCCTTACACCACGCTGCGTTCCTGTGGATCTGGCCACCCTGCTCCGAGGTTTCACTGCTCATTACGAGCTGGTCGATGCCCACAGACCCACCCAAGCTGCTTCTGAGCGTGGCCTTCCCCCGGCACGGAGAAGCGGGCAGTGGGTGAACGGCTTCCCCGCGCCTCCTCCCAGCAGGGCCACCCCAGCTGCCACGTCAGCGTACAGGAACGGTGGGCAACCAGGTCACAGCGGGACTCACCGTGTGGTTTATCCTCCTTTCCTCCTCCAGGAACAGCTGGTTTTCACTGTTGTCATAGTCCAGGCTCTAGCTCAGAAAATGGAGATGCTGTTTAGTGTCTAATGCAGGGGAAGACGCCTTGCTAGGGGAGGGTCGGCCTCAGACCCTCACCCGTGCCCCTCTGCACACCCACAGTCCTGTATCTTTTTCCTCCCTTGACCCTGCTCCTTCCCTGCCAAAACCTCTCCTGCTGGGCAGCCGAGAGCCCTCGCGCTGGTGCCTCACCGCTGCTTGGCGCGGGGTGGCTGGCACACGGCGGAGCCGAGGGAGGAACAGGGGCACACGTACCTCGTACTTGAGCGACAGGAGCTTCTCGTTGTGGGGGATCTCGTTGGGATACGGCCGAGGGAGCTCCGTCTCCTGCGGGACACAAGGCACAGGTTGGCGGCGCCGGGCCAAGCGCAGCCCTCCCCTCGCACTGGGCTGGCTGCTCGCTCCAGCACCGGAGAGGGCCCCTGCTCGCTTCGCTGAACACTGCCTGAAGGTAACCGGTGGCTGACACCGAGCACCCGCGCCACATCGCCGGTTTGATGCTGGTTTTACTGCACGAACACTCGGGAGAGGCAGGGAGGACCACAGAGAGAGAGAGGCCTCAGTGCAGCTGCCCAGGAGGCCAGGATCCGGTGTGATTTTCCACCAGTCAGCGCGTGCGGCAGATTTAAACCGATTCTAATAGCCTTTCCTGTGTGCACCCTGGCCACCTCCTCCCCACGCCCCAAGCAGGACATCCCCCCACGGGCAGCCGCACATAAGGCAGAGCAAGGGCTGGGCAGACAGAGGTTTTGCACAGCCAGCACTAAGCTGCCATTTAAATAAATCGCTGCTCTGGCAGAGCGGCCCCGTGCTCCCAGCGGAGGGCAACATTTCACCTCGGCAGGAAATTCCTTTGGCCTACGGCAAGGAGCTATTTCAAGCAGACCTTCATTTTTGGGCAGAAACCAAATTCTGTTTCACAAATGCCTTCAAACATTCAAGCTTCTCCTAGCTCTGATCTAGGGCATTCACCAAGGCTGCAGGAGGGGCCCCACTGGCATCACATGCCCTTTTCCTGGCCCTGAATTACAGCTACAGCCAAAGCTGGCCCGGCCTTTTCTCCAAAGCACTGGATTAAGACGTATTTCTTTCCATCTACAAATTCCACAAGAAATATTTAACAGAAGTCTTCTCCCCTTATGCACTTCGTGCAGCTCCACAACTGAGGCAGGAGCATCTGGGGAGAAGAGATTCTTCAGGTGTGTGGTTGAAACCCCGGTTTCCACAAGACATCCCAGGTGCTGCCAGCCCTGTCCCCGGGAAGGAGCACAGCTGACATCTCTCTCCAGCTGCTGTCACACCACAAGTCCCCTCCCTTCCCTCTGTGCAGAGGCAAAGCTGCTTCTCTTGCCTGCTGCCTAAGTCAGACGGGAGCCCACATGACAACAAGCAAGAAATCCCTCCCCGCCCCGCTTGCTTCTGCATTTGCTCTATCACCCTGTTCCAAGCAAGGCCGCGGACCTCAGGGCAGGATGTCGCCGCGGTGCACGCGCAGCACCAGCCGGCACGCGGCTCACCAGCGAGGCAGCGGCCTCCTCCCGGCAGGGCGCCGAGTCCCCCGCTGCTGTGCAGCCCCCGGCTCGCACGGAGAGCCGGGTATCGGCGCTGCCCTGCCTCGCCGAGCTGCTCGGTCGGGCGCGGATCGGTGCTGCGGGCTGGCCTTGGGTTCAGAGGCCAGCAGGCAGGAAGCTCTAGGCTCGTCTGGAGGTCAGGCAGCGCAACACGAGAAACCCCACCAGCTTCATCCGGACCACGGGCTAACCCGAAAGTCTCTTGCCCCATTGGCACCGTGGGACTTTCCACTTAGCACAGCCTCAGGAGGAACGTCCCGTGCTGGTGCTGCTGCCAGGACAGGCACAGGGGACTGCAGCGTTTTCCGGCTGAGGGGAACCAGCAACAGCGGAGGCTGAGCAGCAGCAGGCTCCTCGCACCACGAAGGTCGCCCAGCCCAGGAGGAAGCGCTGGCCGGCCCCACGGCGGGCCGGTCTCTCCCCATCCACCTACGGTGACGACCCCTTTGGGCACCCAGATAAAAATGGAGAGAGAACTAACAAAAACAGGAGAGCAGAGCCCAGCAGAGAAAGCACAAGGAAGAAGGGAGACTGAGCCAACCCGAGCTTGGACCATAGGTGCATTTTTGGCAGCTTCTGAGCTTGCTCCAGAGCTCTGACAAGCCCTTTAAACCAAAACAACTCTTCTGGAGCCAAAAGGGCCCTTGTGCTTCCAGCCACCACTTGTAACATGCTCTCCCCTACCACCACATCGCTCAGCCCAGCCAGATCTCTGGTTCATGCTACGGCCACCCAGCCATCATGGGCACAAGCATTCAGCCTCGAACCAGTGAAGGAAATGCCTCTCAACTGCCACAGCACTTGCTTCTCCAGGACGGCCACGCAGGAGCCCCCATGTGACAAGCAGGACCGGAGGGGAAAGAGCAGCACTTGGTGCTGTCAGTGGATGAGGACAAGGGGTCTCCCACGGCCGACACTGCTGCCCCGAGAGCATCCCCTCGGGTTATTTCACAGCAGGGAAATTCAGTAACGGCCCCTCTCCGCGCCGCTCACCAGCTCACGGACATCCTCGTTGAGATCCACATTGCTCAGCTGCCCAGTGCGCAAGAAGGAGGAAGGAGTGAACTACAAAGAGAAGGGAAAAGAAGGTCAGTTCCTGAACGCACCATGACCACCCAGCTCAGCAAGGCTCGGCAGAAGGGAGCAGCAGGCACACAGGTGCTCACGCTCCCCCACCTCCTGCTGACCTCTGCCCGGCCGCCCATCGCCAGAGCCCCCCCGAAGCGCAGCACCCACGAACGGGGTGCTGAAGGGCACGTTCCACGCTCCCTCGGCACGCAGCCGTCTCAGCGCGGAGGTAACCGGCCGCTCTGCTCGGACCCTCTGGCTGAGCTGCCTCTCGCTCTGCAACCATGCAGAGTCAGCAGGGCGCTGCCCTGCGCCCCAGATGCACAGACCTGGGCCGGTCGCTTCTCGCCTTCCAGCTGCGTACCTGGAACACGCTTCCTCCACGCTGGAGGAGTTGGACCGCCTGCAGATGGTCCAGCCGGTACCACCTGCACCCAGCATCGCCCTCGAGCCCGGGCTGGGTCCTGCTCCCCAAAACTGCCTGCTGGGCTGCTGCCTCCGTGCATGGGGTCCCCACACACTTACTGTAGAGAGGTGCACGAAACCAGAGATGACCGGAGTTGGTGTTTCTGTCCCTCCATTGTGCCTCCCTGCCAAGCTCCAGCACCCTGGCCAGGAGTTGTGCAAGGTGTATGGGGGAGAGAGGGACAAACCCCCCCAAAACAGAAAGAGCCATCTCTGCGGGCACAAGCACAAAGCCTGCCGGGGCTACTCCTCTGCCAGCCCAGCGCTAAGGGATGGCTGATGGCACGTTTTGCTCTGCAACCTGCTCCCCAGGAGGGTTCCCAGCCGGGCAGACGAGCACATCAGCACGTTCATTTCTCGCAAAACTCTCAGTGTACCCTGGTCCAAGCGCGAAGCCCGGGCTGGCCGCCAGCGCGGCGCACACAAGAGGAAGCAGCGCGTTGCTCCAGCACAGCCGTGGGGACACCAGCGCTTTTCAGCTGGGGCCTGGGACGATGCTGGGAAGGAGTGTCCGCTGCTGAGCGCCTCCGGGAAGGCAGGTTCTCCTTTCGCTGGTGAGCCCTCAGGCTTGTTACCAGCAGCACAATTGCATAACGCAGGAGTCTGGGGACTATTTTGGGCAACTCTCATCTCCCGGCCAATGCAGGCAAGGGCTTGGGCTGCAGCTGAGCCAGCCTCCAGCTGGGCAGTGCCACAAGGAGCCCCACCAGAAGCAAGCAAGCAAGCTGCTGTCACCCCCCCCGCCGTTGTGAAATGCGGGGACACACAAGGGTGTGAGCAGCACTGTCACTAAGGACAGCCCAAGCACCATTTCTCTACACTGAGATCTTCCCCTCTGCAGCCTCATCCTTCCACCAGCCCTGTTCCCAAACAGCCTTGCTGAAGGCCTGGAGAATCAACAAGCCATAGCAAGCAACAGCAGGGTCCCGGCATGTCAGTCTCTCTCTGCAGGGGCCAGCAAGCCAGCAGATCCCAGACCAAGCCCCTCCTGCTTTAATCCACACCAACCCCACCTGGAACGCGTGGGCCAGAGCAGCCGGGAGCTGCGCACCTCACTGCAGATGAAGAATATCCCTTTGTGTTTGCAGCCTGACCTATTTCCCCCATTTCTCCATCAGTTCCACATTCTCACTTACTCCCTGGCTTTCATGTGGGTTTTGCCCCTGCTTCTCAAACTCATCGGTCCTGTCTCAGCAGCAGGCAGGGTTGTCCCGGCCACAGGCCACGGAGCTGCAGGGCAGCAGCGGATCTGCCCGCAGGAGGGGCCGAGCACGGGGTGCTCCAAGGGAGCAGCATCGCCCAGAGCCACAGAGCGGTTTTTGGATGTGGGTTTGCAGAGACCTGGCCTCTGTTCCTGGTCCGTGATGGCTCCACAAAGCCCCCCGGGAAGGAGCCGGGCTGACTCTTTTCCCCCTGCTGAGCACGCAGCAGCAGCTGCTCGCAGCAGCAACGTTGGCTCCGACGAGCCAGGCACCCAAAGCTGTCACCTCCCTGGGGGACACGCGGGAGCAGATGGGAACTTACACAGTCATGAGCCAGAAGCAGAAACTACCTGCTTCGGTGCCCACTAGTGCCCAGCTGCTCCGGTGGCACACAGAGGTCCCAGCCAGGACCCCACCGTCCTGGGAATGGGGAAAGAGCCCGGTCCTCACCCTGAAGCTCTGGCGGGGACAGAGATGCTACGGGGAGCCTCCCTCCACCCGGCTTCAGGAAGCACGCAGAGTTAAGGCTCCCGTTAGATGCTGCGTATCCAGGACGAGATGAGGGCAGTGAGCTGGAAACCACCACTTGTGCCACATTCCCCGCTTGTGCCTGGGGTCAGGCCTCCGGCAGAGCCCGCGGTGATTCCCATGCTGAGGCAGGAACTTCAGGAAATTCTCCTGCTGGTCCCAATCCACAGACCCACTCCTTCCACAGCCCTCACGTCAGGGTCTGCAGAAAGACCAGACGTGGCCGAGCCGGCGGCACATCCCCGCGCATCCCTTCCCTAGCAAGCAAGCATCCTCCAGGAGCTGCGGCACAGCAGCTCTGCTCCCCAGTGGATTACACAGCTGCAGGACACAAGCAGGAAAGGAAAAGGAATTGCAGTTGAACCTGAAGCTGCACTTTGTTATACAAGCAAGATGTTTTTAAATGTGACATGAAGCCCTGCCCCGTTTCCCCCCAAGTGCTGGCAGCGCTCCGACGGGCTGAGCCGCATCTAAAGTGGAGGGCTGGCTCCATCTCGGCCAGCACGGGGATCACATGCCAGGAGAACAGGAAAAAGCTACTTCCATCAGCACCCGTCTTTTATAGAAGGGATGGGGGTTCAGACACCAAGTTATTTGTGCACGGTTCAAAGATTCACTTAGCACATGGACAACACGACTCCAGGCTGGATGCTTTTCAAACGCAGGCTACTGCTCCTGGGCACGTGATGTCGGTGTGGCTGCCGTGCAATCACCTCCATACAACAGCACACACTTGTCAAAACCCAGAAGATGCAGATGGACCAAGAGCTCTCCCGCCCAAGCCCACCGGTGGTGCCACCTGGGAAGCCCCTCTGCTAGAGAAGCTTCCCCCTGACGATGCCACCCAGCCCCGGCGCTTGCCCCGTTCGGGTGCTAGAGGTAATTCCTCACCGCTTTTGAGCTCTGCAAAGAGACGACTGGAACCTTGATCTGGACTACTGGTTAAGGCCAAAACTGCTTAATGCCTCTGTTAACAGAGCAGTCGATATGCTGGAGGGCAGAGCTGCTCTTCAGAGGGATCTCAACAGGCTGCAGGGAACCCCCCAACGTTCAACAGAGGCGAATACAAAATCCTGCACCTGGGATGGACTAACCCCAGCGGCCAGAAAGGAGCTTTGCTGAAAGAGCCCTGCGGGGAGCCTGGCAGACAAGCTGAAGAGGAGTCAGCAGCACACACTTCAGCCGAGGTGGCCGATGACTCTTCCCACCTGCTTGGCTCCCACGAGAGCACACCCGGACACTGCATCCAGTTTGGGCTCCACAGGACAAGGCAGGCACTGAGACACCGCAGCGAGCCCAGCGCGGGCCGGCAAGACGGTCAGGGGCTGCAGCACGTGATCAGATGTACGAGGAGAAGCCGAGGGCTAGGCTTGCTCAAGGAGAGCTTACTGCTGTCTCCAGCGACCTAATGAGGTTACAGAGACGGAGCCAGACGTTCCTCAAAGCTCCGCATGGACAGCTCATGAGGCAGCAGACAAGTTGCAGTGAGGGAACGTCTGCTTAGGGAAAAGCTTTCGCCCCGAGGGTGGCGACGCACTGAAACTGGGGTCCAGAGAGGCTACAGGGCGTCTGCCCTCGGAGATACGCAACTGCCCGCTGGACGTGGCACTAAGCCACCCGGCCGAGCGCGTCTGCTCCTAGCAGGCGCTGGGCTAGAGACGTCCAGCGGTGCCTTCCCCCGACATCGTGCTGTGACCGCCGCAGCGCTGCTCTGCGACAGGCAAGAGCAAACTCGGCGTCAATCACAAAAAGAAAGAAAAAAACTGGGAAAAGGTCTCAAGCACCGGACTCTACTCAGGCCCCAGAAGGATCAGCCCAAAGACCAGGCAGCAGCGGTTCAAGGCAAAGCCCAGCACCAGCGCGGGCTGTAACAAGACCATCAGCCAGGCGGGAGGCAGCAGCACGGCCAGGGCTCGGCCCTGCCTGCTCATGACGAGCCACGGGACCCAGTTTAAGCAAACCGGCTGGCACTTCGCAAATTTGATAAGCCACGCTGCTGCCATACGCGATACCACAACGGTGTCATCTCAAAGCAGACCGGCCACGAAGCAACCCCGGTTTGCGAGCAGCGGAACAACTTCGTTCAAGGCTATCTAAAACACCCGCCGCCAAACGCCGGCTGTGTACGCAGCAGCCTCTCGGTGCCTCCCCAGCCTTGCTCTGAAGAGCCACAAACAGGGAGCATTTGACTCAGCTTCACAGCCGATTTCCACGGGCAGCCAGCGAGGCCGTTCCCTGCAGGAACGCCGCCTGCAGCCCGGGTGCCCTCCCGTAAGCCGTTCCTAATCACCATCCCGCTTCTCGCTAACGAACTCTGGAAGCACGTGGCTTTGTTATCAATGAGATAAAGCGCGGTGCAGGGCACAAACCGCATAGGGGCCCACGCGGCACCGTACCGCGAAAGAGGCAGGAAGGAAGAAGAGGATTCCAGCCGCTTTCGGCCCCCGCCGCCTCCACCGTGGCTGCTGCTGCTGAGCCCCTGGCACCTGCTCAGGGCTGGGGAAGGACGGCTCCGGTCTGCAAGGCTGCGTCACCGGGCGGCTCATCGGCAGCAGGAGCCCCGTCACCGGCCATGACAGCGCACGGGGGAGACGAGCTGCAGGGCTTTCCGTGGCTCCCTCCTCTGACGCGTGAGCACAGCCGAGACGGGCTTCGGACCCCGCAGCCGTCCCAAAGCAGGCACCGTCTCCGGGCTGCACAACCTTCCCCGCGTGGCACCAGGAAGGAACAAGACTCCTCGCCTCCAGGCCCGCAAGGCTGGGAGAAGGCACCCACCGGCCCTCCGCTCGGCTGCGATTTTGCTGCCGGACCCGTGCGGCCGTGTGCGCGACTGCTCGAGGGCACAGCCCCTCCTCAACTGCACGAGACCGGGAGATGCCGCTGCTGCCCAATCCCACCTGCCGCTTTCTCTCTTTTTCTCTCCCCAGCCTACCCCCACCAAGATTTTCTGACTGCAGTAAGCACGACGTCCCTCTGGCATAATCGCCCGGCCACAAACACTGCATTTTACACTATTACTTGAAGTTAAAGACAACAAGACTGGCAGTGTAACGAGATTCAAAATAAACATACAGGGGTTGACAAGAACAAGCCTCCCATTGCATTTCCACCGCTTGATAAACCCCCCGTCCACCCTCCCCGTCTCAGGCATCCTCAGGAGCACGAGCATTGCACCAGTTTCAAAGTCAGGGCACTGTAGCACACACAGAGCACATCCTCGGTGGGCAGCAAAGAAATGATCTTTTTCAAAAATCACCTCAAGCAAATGATGGAAATTGGCTGCTCTTACTAAAGTCACCCACCCACTTTTCAGTCTGAGAATCGATACGCTGCACGCGACTCGAGAACGCGGGAGAAAGTCAAGCCATGCACAAAGGCACGCGTGATGCTCAGACGTACCAGCGGCCTCTCGCGTCCTGATAGACCCAAGACGCCAGAAAGTCCCGACGAGAGGACGAAGGCTCACTCAGCTCCGGAGCCGTGCTCAGCTCCCCTCCCAGCCAGCAAGCCCCAGACCAGAACAAGACTCCAGCCACATCCCTGCGGCGTCCCCTCTATAACCGCGGGCACGCTCACCCAGCAAGCAGCCCCTTCTAACGTCCCACCCACAAGCTCTCGATGATCTCAATTGCTCGCAGCAGTTAGCTGGGGAACTAACGACCCGTGTTTCCTTTTGTCATTTTAAGATCACTTTCATTTCCATTAAACAAACACGTGAGAAAGGGAAGAAACCGCAGCGGTGCCGTTTCTACTGTATCACCGTGACCCCAGTTTAAGCCTCCCCTGAGCTAAACAGCTCCCACTCTCTGCCAAAGCCGTCCTTCTTCACTTCTCAACCTCCCAGGCCGCTGCCACGGAGTTATCGCACCCGGCTGCATTCCTAACGGCGTAAGCTGGCCACAGATAACTACGGGCACACGGCAGCGTTTCCCGCGTCCCGCTCCCCTCCTGCGTGCCGTGCTTGCAGCCGCTCGGAGCCACAAAGAGCTCCGTCGAGCTATACGGCGTTTAGGTCAAAGGACTGTCTGCGGGAGAGAAGCGGCTGCACCACACTGAAGGGCAATCTCGGTGCCACGGTGACAACCCCAGCTGCCGCTGCCAGGTCGGTGCCACTGCCGGGGAGCACGCGGTGTCCGTCCCGCCGTCCGTCGTTCCCAGCACACGCTCAGAGCTGCCGCGAAGTACTTGCTCTCGTGCTCTGAGAAGGGAAACGCCACGCAGCGCCCTGTCACCAGCTGGACCACAAAGGGACACCGTGACAGTGAACCCAGGGGCAGATCAGCAGGGCCAGGCGTCCCACCACCACCGGCCGTCCCTGCTGTACGCGGGCTCAGGAGTTTCCTCGGAGTATCCACAAAAACCCTTTCCTAACTGACCCACGGCCAAGAGGATCCAGTTAACCCCTATTTTAACACGCTTCAGACCTGCACAATTCTTTTTAAAGACAACATGTGCTGGAAACACAGCCGGTCCTGTTGTACAGACCTTTTTTCTGCTTTCCGATCAGAACAGCTGCAAGAGTGCAGCCAACTCTTTCCAGCCAGCCATGCCCCCGTCCTGCAGAGCCGCATTAGAAACTTCCAGCCCAACAAACCCTGTATTTTCCTCTAATTAGTCTAATTACTCCGCTGTTCTGACTTGCCCAGGAGCAGGGCAGCACAGAATCATGCTAGGCAAGCCATCCACGCTAACGGCTGCCAAAGTCTGGCTTCCTGTCTAAGCTGCAGGCTCCCAGCAAGCTTCTCACAGGGAAATTCAAGATTCCGAGGCAGCCCACCTCCCACCCGGCGCTCGCACAAAAACACTCCGTGGACGCAGCCTGACGGCCCCTTCCCCAGCTGGCCCAAACCACGGCCCTCACCCCAGCCCCACAACGCCCACCAAGCCACGGCTTCGCTCCTGCCCCACGCGCCGGGCGCGCTTCTGCTAGCCGCGCCACGCCGGGAAGAGACCGCCGTGCAGAGCGCCCAAGTGACAACCTCCAGCTACACAGGGGAGAAGTTCCGCTCAGGGGGAGATTAACTAACTACCCAGAACCGATTTGCAAGAAGGAATCGGTGTCTCCGTGTTTAAACCACAGCCCACCCTGGAGTTACTTTTTGCCAGCGCAGCTCCTTACCCTCCGCACCGCACGATGCACACCTTCACACGAGCTGGGTGCTCTTGCGTTTAAACCCGACCTGCACGGCGGCAGCAGCTTGCCAGGGAACGGGCGCTCCCTCAGAACGATATTTTAAGCAGAAATTAAGATGGCTTTCCCTGCCGACCACAGCAGCCAGGAGCTGCGGCACGGAGGTGCCACGGGGTCCCAGCCGCGCACACGCGTCGCTGCGTGCAACGGGAACCAGCCGCGGGTGGAAACCACCCCGCTGCAGCACGGCAGGAGCCAGCAGGTGAGTCAGAACCCACGCAGCTTTTCCCCCACGCGTGACCCGAGTGCTCCGTGGCCCGGTCTCGGCTCACTCTGGCTTCTCCCCCGGGTGGGAGACCCCTGCTCGGTACCGGCCCCAGCCACCCTCCGCTTCTGGCAGGTTTCTGGGGGAGCCCGGAGAGGCCCCGACATCTCCACGGAGCCGCTCGCGGAGCACAGCCCCGGCCCCACCGCCGGTCCCCCTCGGCCGCCCCGCAGCTCCCCGCGAGCAGCCCCGGGCCGGGGCAACGAGCGCGGTTAAACGCTACGGGGGCGGGGGCGCACGGCCACGACGACGGCCCCTCCCGGCGCAGGGAGGCACCGCGG